>APFE031331194.1:130541-178198 GCA_000404065.3 Pinus taeda | reverse complement strand
GTTGTATATCCTTCTTAGGTTAGATAGTTTCATACACCTCTGGAATTAAGGATAAAAAAGATTTACATTTATGATTTTCTCTACCAGATAACTAAAATTTTGAAGTTTACTAAATTTCACTTTTAAGTAAGATGCAATTTATAGTGCCTAACAATATAGATATAAAAGTATTTGTTAATAAAAGAGGAAATTTCATTAATTAGAGTGTAATTATTTAAAAGCATTTTCAGGAATTCTCAAGAGTAAATTGTTGAAGAAGTTTCTCAAAAATCTCAGACCAAAAAGAACAAGTATAATGCATAGTAAGACAACTCCATCAAAACTACACTCTATCATTGTAAACCTCTTCTCTATTGAAGCCAATTCCCAGCACAACCACTTAAGCTGTGTGCTACACAGAACTATGAGTCCCATAATTCCACTATGACATAACCTCTACCTAACCCAATAGGATTTCGTAGAGTCCTAATACAAAGAAAATTCCTCATATTTAGACTGTGTGTGTCTCTACCTAACCTAATAGGATTGCATAGTCCTAATACAAAGAGAATCCTTCAGATTTCCAGTATGAGTCAGTGTCTACCTAACACAATAAGAGTGCATAGAGCCCTCTAATACAAAGAAAATCCCCTAATAAAAACATTGCTACCATCGTGCCCCATGACAACATGTGACAAGACTCCCTAAATTATTTTCCTTCAATGACTAAATAAGCATGATGCCACCAACCATTTTTTGTCAGCCTTGAATCAGATTATACTTAGCACTAGAGTTTCCTTAATCAACTTGAGTCTCAGAGAACTTGGTGAGTGATAAATTCCCATTGGTTAACAACAATTTTTTTATCTTAATTTAATGACCAAATTAGCTTACATACAACTATTCAATCTCACAATTCTTTAACTCCATTAATTTTCTCATAAATCTTTATGGAAACTAATTTTCTAATTCTACCAAAAATAGCTTCCCTACCATTAGCCTTGGATCCTTACCTTCATGTGTTTCATGTTGATATATAAGTCGCTTAAAATAGGTGACCGATAGGATGATAAGAGAATGTTAAGAAAGACGATAACAAAATGTTAAGAATAACTACCATGTAAAAGTTCTTAGGATGATAATATAAATTTTTATCTGAGAATTCCTGATTATTATATTTGTCTCTAAGTTTTGAGACTCCCTAGTTGCATTATTTTTAAAATATGTTTTGAAATAATTTAGAATAAATAAATTAAAAAATAAAATGAATTAAAAAATAAGATTTTAAATTCCAAAAATATTTTTTTTATTTCATTCAATCCTAAATTTAAAAATATTTTTTAATTATTCATATTAACCCAACTGAACCTGTTCGTATTAATTGGACTTTATAGTATATAATTTTATTTTATTATTATTAGTTTTATTCTATAGATTTTTTAACCGTTTCTTGAAACCATTTCTAATAATTTGGAACAGATAATTGCAAGAGAAATGCAGGAAACACCTTCCTCTACTGCACGCAAGAAGCGACCGGTACGAAGGATTACACCATCTTCCCAGAGAGACCCCAGGCTCACTCCACCAATGGATTCAGACAGTAATAGCTTGCCAGCCGATTCAGAACCTAAACAAACTTTACAACTTCAGCCAGAAAAAGAGGTGATTTCTATGTTAATATACTGAGGCAGTTTTCTTTAAACCTGCAAACGTATCGTGCATTAAAATAATTTATTTAATGTTTTAAACGGTCGAAATCAAGGTTTGATATATTCATTTTTAATTTAAATTTCAGATTTTTTTTTAACTTTTCATTCAGACAGATTAAAGAAAATCAAAATGTATAACGATCTGCATTTTAAAAATATGGACCTAATCTGAGATGGGTATATATTCATGCTTTCATTTAGGGAGTATTGTTTGTATATTATTTTTAATATATAATAGATTATGGAGAAATTTGAAGCAAATGTTACCTTGAGAATTTTTTTAACATATAGCAATGGGGATTTTTTTAACATATAGCAATGGGTTCTATCAGAGGTATGAGTAATATACTAATTACTGTTAGATTTAATATGGTGTTTCAGGTTTCACATCAGGAGTTAAATAAGACAAATCAGGAATCGCAGCTTATGTTTACAGACAAATCTGAGATTAAAGTGGAAGCCAAAGAAAATTATACAGATTCAAATAACAATATGGTGTTTCGGGTTTCACATCAGGAGTTAAATAAGACAAATCAGGAATCGCAGCTTATGTTTACAGACAAATCTGAGATTAAAGTGGAAGCCAAAGAAAATTATACAGATTCAAATAACAATATGGTGTTTCGGGTTTCACATCAGGAGTTAAATAAGACAAATCAGGAATCGCAGCTTATGTTTACAGACAAATCTGAGATTAAAGTGGAAGCCAAAGAAAATTATACAGATTGAAATAACGCTGAAAGACCTGGGTGGTGCTCACTTTGTGATATTGATTGTGTCACCAAAGAAGTGCTTCACAAATCTCATGCATTTGGAAAGAAACACGAGTCTATGATTAAAAAACTACAAGAAGCCTCAAAGGATCGACAGAAGTGGCTAGAGTCAGTGGGATGGTGTTCTCTTTGTGAAGTCCATTGTGAAACCATGGAAGCTCTCCATACAGAACATAAATTGACAGAAAAACACCAGATGATGTTAGGAAAGCAGCCAAAACCACAAAAAAAGCAGGATGACCAGGTCCAAAACATTGACTGTCGTATTGGAAAGAGAAAACAGCAAGAGGAACAAGGAAGCATGTCATCCCCAAAGCGTCAAAAGTTGTTAGTTTCTAGTGAAGACTGCAAAATATGTAACAAAGTCTTTAGCAGTCAGATTGAACTTGAATCACACCTTGGAGGTAAGAAACATGCTTCCCAATTGAAAAAGCTTGAAAATTCTGCAGAGCTTTTAGATGTTAACAGTGGCCAGATTAAGAAACCTGAGGGTCCAGAAGGAAGCATGTCATCCCCAAAATGCCAGAAGTTGTTAGTTTCTAGTACAGACTGTAAGATATGTAACAAAGTGTTTAGCAGTCAGGTTGTACTTGAATCACATCTTGCAGGTAAGAAACATGCTTCCCAATTGAAAAAGCTTGGAAATTCTGCAAAGCTTTTAGCTGTTAACAGTGGCCAGAGTAAAAAATCTGAGGGAGTAGATGTGCAAGTATCTGAGAATTCCAAATTGGTGATATCAGCCAAGAATGGGCAGGAGGAAAAAGAAAGCATGTCATCCCCGAAACCTGGAATGTTGTTAGTTTCAAGCATATACTGCAAGATATGTAACAAAATGTTTAGCAGTCAAGCTGTACTTGAATCACATCTTGCAGGTAAGAAACATGCTTCCCAATTGAGAAAGATTGAAAATTCTGCAGACAGTGGTCAAAATAAGAAACCTGTGGGCCTAGATGTGCAAGTATCTAAGAATTCTAAATTGGTGATATCAGTTAAGAATGTTCAAAAACCAAGTGGGAATGACGAAGAAATTACTTTGGAGGCTAAAGATGGTCCCGAAATAGTGATGAAAACTGAAAACGATGATAAGAAGGAGATTTCAGAGCCCATTGAAGATGATCAAGAATCAATGGTTAGAAGCCAAAAGCATGCCAGGAGGGAGAGCTCAAAGCCCAATGAAGTTGATTGTAAGAAAGAAGATACTCTTGGAAGCGGAACAGAAGATGTTACAACCTCTGTTAATATTGAAGTTTGAACAAGTTAATGACAGCATTGGAATTTCAGATGCCGGCCAAAACAATATAGTCACAAATAAAATAAAAGAGACTTGTAAGCTGATTTCGTCATGCTTGTAGAGATTTACATACTTTTGACCTTTCTTGAGGTTTCAGGTTTGGTTTGTGGTAAGGACATTTGTAATGTCTAGGATATCTGCTTTTGTTCTCTGGGAGATTAAGTTGGTGATTTGAATAGCCGTTCTTGTTTTTGTTTTGGACCACTGAACCTTGAGGTAAAGGTCCCATGGTCTTCGTTGACTATATTAGTTAACATGTTAGTTTAATAAAAAATTTGTTTTTATTGAGCAATTTTCTTTAATGTTTAGTTAATATTTTCAAAATTAAAATCGTAATTTTTTTTTTATAATAAAAATTCAAAACTTCTGGATTTCCTAATTTCATAGCATAAACGAGTAGGAAATTATTTTGAAATTTTTCATTAATGATTTAAGAAACAGGTTTCAATCTACATTAAAGAAAATATGAATTTAAATTTTTCTATGGTTCACTGAAGTAGCTTGTATATATTTAGTTCAGTTTCTAAATTGGTTGGATTGGATGAATTTTTGTACAAACTAAAGAAATTGGACTCTTGATTCAACATTCTACACATCATTTAATTTGCAATAGATAGTTGTTGTTTTTAGTATTTTCTAGAAAGCTTCATTGATTGGTTATAGAAATTTTCTTCTCAAAAATCACCTAGGAATGAGATATGTAATTTGTGCAATGTAGAGAAGATTGAAGAGATTGAAGACAACTCATTTTCTCATAATAATATTTTTTTATACAATTATGAAACAAACATCCCATGAATCTACTTTATTAATTAAATCCTAGTTTTATTTGTATTCTCTATCACTCTCTAGATCCCAATACCATGTTGGATTAAAGGATGTTAAAGGACATCATCATCACCACGAGGATTGAGTAGTGTATAATGAATATCTCTTTCAATGAATATGCATAGAGAAAAACATGTACCATAGCATTCTAGTATGATGGAACAAGGACGAATAGTTGACAGAAAGTTAAGGCACTAGTAATTAAAGTGATAACTCAAGCAATCAATTAATGGTGGAAACAAAGCATGAGTACTGACATGTGGCTTTGTATTATTCTAGGTTTTGAAAACCATATAGTGTTTTCATTAAAATTGGGGTTACTTGCATATAATTTTGTTAATAATTAATTTTACATTAAAGTGCTAGTTCCATTGAAATGGATGACACACTTGATACATCAATATGCATACAACCACACATCAACAACTTCAAGTTCTTAAGAAAAGTAAGTAGAATATCATCATTAATATATAGACATTCTCTCCAGTCAAGATGATTATGGCTAACTAAATCATTGGAAACTTTCAATTAATCAACTTCTAAATAATTTGTTGTTTTGTGCATTGATTAACAATTTAAATTGTAACTCTAAGGATCAAATAATTGATTTTTTATGTGTTCATTAGAAATTTAAATTGTAACTCTAAGTAACTTATTAGTGGAAACATTATCAACATAATTGTAAAAATAAAATCGAGAAATAAACATGATTTTATATTAAATAAAAAGGAGTACAAAAAGTATAACACCCTTAAGGTGCTTTAAATACAACTAGGCCCAATGAACGTGGAAGATTCTTCTTAATGAGTATTTTTTATTTTTTATTCTTCTTAATGAGTATTTATTATTTTTTTGATATTCAAAACGTTGGGGTTCAAGACCAATCCTAGTTGAGAGAGAGCATGTTTTCAATATTTTTGAAGACGGGATGCATGGATAAATTGTTCATCATGTATACACCTTTCATCCAGTTTGTCACGAGAAGTGAGTCCCCATATATGTGAAGATTTCTAATTATGTTTTCTTGTGCAAGGTGTAATATGACCTTGATATCCATGAGCTCAACATAATTGTTTGTTGGGTGCCCTACCCTTGCCCAAAACGAGATTTGTGAATTTGTGGATAGATGACGGATGCCACCAACATCCCCTAATGATCGTGAGACTTATGCTTCCACATTGAATAAATCCCACTAATATTCAATATGAATAATGAGCTTAACATGGTGCATGCAAAGTTGAAAACTTTGTGTAGACACCTCAGGGAAAAATGGCCAACCTATGAGAAACAAATTTCATGGCTAGGGGAGGCTTGGTGTAAAGTATAGATTGATTCATCTCCAGCCATATGCCATAGGATATTGAGAATGTGATTACGTTGATGTTTCTCAGTATTTGAGTGCAATCAAGTGTGAAGATAAGAGTGAATGTCAATCCCCACCCAAATGTAATTTTTATTGGTGAGGCTTTGAGTTTGAGACCAGATCTCATAATAGAAGGGTCAAAGTAAGAAGAGATGTAGCTGGATATTGAAGGTAGAACTGACATATGCCATATCATTGAAAGGGGGATTTATTAATGTAGGCAACATCAAAAGTTTTTCTTCTATTGGGAATTTTAATTTCTAGAGAGTTTTCCCTTCATCACAGTGGTCTAACCATTCTATATAGATCACTTTTTTTAATAAAAATATCTATACATTTTGATCTATTATGTTGTGTATGTGTTTCATATGTATTTTTTCTATATGTTCTCTAACAAATTATGTTTAGTGTAATTATGGATATGTATTACAATTAATTCCATCAAGTAATAGTAATAAAATTCAATGTTTCTTTTATCTGTGTCTCTACAACATACACAACTTCCACTTTTTGGGATTCATGTCCTCAATGACCCACCATATGATAGAACATGTCACTATGAATAGGTTGGCTTTAATTATTATATCATATTTTTTGAGATGGATCAACCCCCCCATAAATAGAAGGAAGAAAATTCTTGGGTTGATTAATAACACCTTAAGCATGAATAACGAACTAGTATTAGATCATAAAATATGTTGAAAAGTGTAACTATATTAGTTCTTCATAATTGTACTTATGTATTCTATGTAAAAAGCAAAAAAATGAATTACTATTATTTGTTCTTCATGCTTATAGAATTTATTGAGTCAACGAGTCAAAGTCCTAATTGGACTTCTTGCAAAGAAAAAGGAATTTTTTTTTTTAGAAAATATAATTTGGATTAATTGACCTTAAGAAGCTAATTACAAATCCTCTCACTCAAAAAATGTGTCTTATAACATATGAGAATAGTTATACATTGGCATAAGTCCTCCATCAAATGGAAAGAAAATAGGTTTCTTCTCTATCATGAATTTTGATATAAAGTGATCAAAAGTTTCCTCAGTCTTACTAGTAAAAGTGATGAGAAGATTCATGAAGATAAAGTTCTAAAATGATGCAAGTTTCTTGATGTCAAAATACTAAATCTCACGCAAATTTCCTAAGTGAGTTTTATGTGAAATAACCCATATAAATTGATGTAGAAATTTCTAAGATTTGCTTGTGTGATTAATGTCACTTTCTAAATATTATATTGATGGAAAATTTCGAGGGCTTGACTTGGCTACTTTGGGGGTGGATTCTATTGGGAAATCAAAGCAGTTATATTAGGGTTTGGTTCTTCTTTCTTGATAATTACTTGTTAGTGTGTTGGATTCTTTTTACTTCTTTATTAACTTATGTTTCATCAACAAATTACCATATTTTGTGTGTATCAAGATCACAAAAAAAGAGACAAAAGATGTATCCACTATGCCAGGGAAAAAAACCCCTCAAGGGGAAAGCCGAGTCATGAAAATTCTTGCTTTCAATAGCATTATTTGAGACTCTTCACCCAAGACAAAGGTACAATCTTCCCTCCGCACCAATTCAACCTCCCAAGTCTTCAACCACTTTCCAGTAACTTTGACATTAGTGACACTTTGAAGACTTTGATCTTCCAAACTAGGGAATGAAACAGAGAGAGAGAGGCACCAAAAGTTTGATTTCTTCTTCTCTGCAGACTTCCCAAACCCACACTTCTTTCATCTTCTGTAGATCCGCTTCACCTTACTTCGCACTTGTCTAGCTACTCTTGAGATATAGAGCCAACTTGAGATGTGATGCTCCAAATGACATTGACTTGCTAGTATTTATAGGCTCCATTTGTGTTGAATAATGTCCTTAGTCCAACTTGATCTCTTTTAGGCCGACTTGGTGTGGACGATACATAAATCATATTTGACTCAATACTTAACCTTTTTATATGATTCAAAAGCCCAAGAAGGGTATATTTAAAAATATAATGACTTTATTGACTCAGAATAAATCCTAGAATTCCTATATGGGCACTTTGAAACCCATGCTTTAATAAGTCACAATAATAATAATAATTTTTTTCTTTATTCTTTTGACATGTACATTATAAGACAACTAAAATACGTTAAGTGAAGACCGAATGTAGTTACAATTTTCAACACTTCCTCTTAACTAGGGAGGTATTCATCATATACAAATATAATAGAATATCTCAAACTATTTGAACATTGACGAACTTTAGGCAACACAATGTGATGGACTAGATTCCTGACTAGGGAAATATACCTATTGGTCTCTTAACAATTTTGGG
Source organism: Pinus taeda (assembly GCA_000404065.3). Classification (NCBI taxonomy): domain Eukaryota; kingdom Viridiplantae; phylum Streptophyta; class Pinopsida; order Pinales; family Pinaceae; genus Pinus; species Pinus taeda. Next base: position 169,944 of record APFE031331194.1, on the reverse strand, counting down.
ACTGCAATGCAATGGATTAGATTCCTGACAAGGGAACTCTATCCAAGTTAGAATAAGGTGGACTCAAGCTTTCATACCCTCTAGGTACCATTACGATTACTTTCTAACCATCAACCCAAGGACCTAGGTGCATATCCATTATCAAGGCTCTACAACCCACGCCACACTCCCTATTTTGGGACCTACACATCAACACAAAGTTTCGTCCATATTGTCCTCCCAAGAAATGCTTCACTCGGAAGGCCTCAACAAATCTCTTCCATTTCCTTATCATCAATACATTCAACAATGTCTATCAAAGCCAGGAAGTTTTGCAAATACTTAAACTTATTATTAGGAAGAGCCTTTGTTAGTATGTATGCTACATGTTCATCTGTCGAGACATACTCCAAATTCATGCTCCCATCTTGTACCAGGTTCCTAATAACATGGAACTTATTGTTAATATGCTTAATTCTAGAATGAAACATGGGATCTCCAAACATCTTGATATAGGTTTGATTGTAACAATTAATCACAGTAGGATCTAGAGACTTCTCGAACAAATCTTTCAGAAGCTTCCTTAACCAAACAACTTCCTTTCCTACTTTACATGCAACCACATATTCTGCCTTGATACTACTCAACACAATGGGATATTTCTTCCTACTCATCCATGAGATCATAACGTCTCCAAGATGAAAACATCCTCTGATAGTGCTTCTTCCATCGGTCTCACTACCACACCAATTAGAGTCTATGAAACCAATATGCTTGACTTAATTAATATCATACCTACATGGCATGAGAGCAAGAATTTTTTTGGGCGGTGAGCTTGGAGAGAAGATCTGAAAAGTTTTGTGAAATTTTTCAAAAACAAATTTCAGATCTAGATTCCTTGAAAAAAATACCCAAATTTAAAAAAAAAAAAAAAAAATTCGACTAAATTAGAGTTCAGATGAGGGAGATATTGGCAATTTAAAATTAGCTCAAAAGCATGGATTACCTCAAAACATGCAACATCAGAAAGCTATTGAGTAGAGACAATTAGATAAGTAAAGAGGAGGCCAAGTGGAGGCATCCACTCAAGCAAAAACCTCCAGTGGAGGGAAATTTTGGGCCGAGTGGGCGAAGGGAGCACATGCAGCCATGCCTCCTAGTGAGAGGTGGGGCAATGTGAAGTAATACTCCCACGAGTGTATAAATTTGGGCAGGGTGCATTAAGAGGTTTTGTCTCATGGATCATTACCTTTCTATAGGATCCCATAGTACATAGTAGCAGGATGGATCAATGGCGGTCGATGAAGTCATATATTAGAGTGACGGAGGCACAGGCTAGCAAGAGTTAGATACTGGAGATCACATAGAACAGTTGACTATAGTACCGATGGCATAAAGGCAGACTAAGTATAAGCACACATTTTTTAATCGACAGAGGCAGAGCTAGTAGCAATCAGAGCCTCTGGTGAGAGATGCATCATATTCGTTCAGTTTGAATGTTTGTTTTGTTTTAGAAGTTGCAGTAGCAACAACACTAGAGATAAGTGTTGCAAGCAGAATATTCCAAAGGTATCGTCTCTAGATAGAGTTGAATTATTTTCTTGTTGAGAGGCAGTTTTGTAAATAGTAACAAGAAATGTTATAAATAACATGAAGAAAATTCTAATTTAATTTTTCCTTGAATTAAATTGGGAATTAATTTGTAATTCTATTCTCATACCAGCTTGTAGTAGTTAACTAAGTTAAGTTGACTTAGTTGGATCAGTAAATTTGAGTTAGTTCTATTCTCATAGCAGCTTGTAGTAGTTAAATAAGTTAAGTTAACTTATTTGGCTCATTAAATTAGAGTTGGAACTCTATCCAGAGTCATGTAGAGTGATCCCTAAATTTTAGGGGTCTAGGTTGAGTTGTTTTTAGTTGTAATTAAATAACTTAGTCTAACTGAGTTATAGTCACTTAAACTAGTTCTAATGTTGGAGGAACTAGGGGCTTCGCGGGAAGTAGAATTAGTGAAGTGTTGGCTTAAGCCGGCTTGTGAGGCAAAGAGTTAGATTTTACTAGTGTAGGAATTGTTCACAATGAACAAGCATTATATTTTATTCTTAGATCTTTTTGTTAATGAAATCTAGATAGTGGGGTTTTTTAGCAGTTTCTTTCTATAGAGAAATATTTCGTTATGTATGATTGATATTCTCCCTTTTCTTCTTATTGTTTTCATCGATTAATTTTGGTTTCCGTTGAAAAGTAGAGTAGATTATTTTCTTGTGTTTTAGAAAATCACATAAGCATTTGAATCTACAAAAAAAACTACAATTTCTTTCTTCAAAACCTCTTGATGCGTAGCCTCCTTGAATATAGATGGTTCAGATTCAATAAATTTTGTCATATGTGCAACATAACTAGAATATACCTCCAGTCTCTTTCTTTCCTTGAAGGTTCCTTTCACAGCTTTATGTACTTCAACATCTTCTAATTTAGCTTTTAACCAATTTGGCATTTTCCTTGTGGTTGGAATGACCACTGATTGAATAGGTTGAGTTGGTCCTTCTTTGCGATTTGTAGTAGAGTTTTTGTGATGAACTTCTTCTTCTTCAAATATGGGAGCTTCTTCATCATCAAAATCAATAGGAATACCTTTTGATTTCTTGTATGCTTGATTTTCATCAATTATGACATGCTTTCTTACTTCAATATATCTTCCTTCCTTAATGTAGATTCTATATGCTTTTTAAGAGAGCCTATATCCAACGAATATTCCCTTGATACTTGTAAAATCCAACTTCTTTCACTTATTTTTTGGAAAATGGATATATGTTGGACTTCCAAAAATTCAAACGTGATCCACACTCAACTTCTTTCCAGTAAATACTTTTTCGGGTGTTGTATTATCAAGACTCTTATGAGGAATTATATTTTTAGTGTATACGACTATTAGTGTTGCTTCTCCCCATAAGAATTTTTGTAGGCCTTGATCAAGAAACATAGTTCAAATTCCTTCTTCAATTGACCTATTATTCCTTTCAGCCAATCCATTTTGTTTGGGATAATGGGAAATGTGAGCTCCCTCTTAATACCTAATTTCTTAGAGGATGCAATCAATTCGTTAGAAGTTTATTCCCCACCATTGTCGAACCTCAGATTCTTTTATGTTTCTTTTAGTTAGGGATCCACTTTAGCCCTAAAATCCTTGAACTTATTAAATACTTCATATTTTTTTTTTTGAGGAGTTAGAGCCATGTCTTTCTAGAATGGTCATCAATGAATGCCACATATTAGAGATGACCTCCAAGTGATTTGTCAGACATGGGCCCACAGATATCAAAATGGATAAGGTTTAATATCTCTTTATACCTAGAGTCACTATTATCAAATGGATTTCTTGTATGTTTTCCGAAAGAGCATCCATTTCACACACCTTCATGATCTAACTTCATATTAGGAATACCATGAATGAGTTGACTAAGAGTAGGGATGGCCTTATATTGTAGATTACCATACCTCAATGGTACTTATTTCCATACTAACTAAAGCTTGACGAGGTTGGTGTAATGAGTCTATAAAGACTCCCTTCATGAACTCTAATAACCCTAGCTTTATCAATGCTAGAGTCTTTTCACCAAACCAATGATTTTCCATCAACAAATAGAAATAAAAAGAAAATTCTTTTTCAAACCTAGAACATATAGAATGTTATTGAAGTGCAACTTCGATCCATCATCTAGCTTCAGCGATGTTGATCCTAGGCCTGTAACATCATAGATCGTGTTTTCACCCAATTCCACTACATGAGAAGATGGCTCCTTCGATAGTGTATGAATTTTTTTACTTTCTTCTCTGATGTGTCTTGATTCTCCTCTATCAATGATCCATGCATTGTCATTATTCAGAGAACTTGTAATAGCATCCAAGAATCCTTGAATTTTAACCTTGTTCAATAAGTAGTAGATGACCATATTGATCTAGCTTCCAGCAGTTTTGATACCTACTCTTATGTAGTTCCTCAAAGAGAGAGAATCCATTCCAATAAAGTGATGTCAGACTCTTCCTCACCTTAGCTCTGATACATGATGGAAAATCAAATAAGTTATATTAGGGTTTGATTCTCCTTCCTTAATCATTGCTTGTGAGTGAGTTATCTTATTTTTACATCCTTATTACATTTTATTTCATCAAGGGATTACCATATTATGTGTGTATGAATATCACAAAAAACAAGACAGAAGATGTAGGCACTATTCAAGGGAAAATCCCCCATCGAGGGGAAAACCCATTTAAGAAAATTATTACTTCCAATAGTATTCTTTGAGACTCTTCACCCTAGACAAAGACAAAACTTTCCCTTCACACCAAGTCAACCTCCCAGGTCTTCGACCTCTTTCCAACAACTTTGACTAGGTAGTAGCTTTCAGCATAAGGTAGCTTTTGACATTAGTGAAACTTGGAAGACTTTGATCTCACAAAATAGGGCATGAAATGGAGAGAGAGAGAGAGGCACCAAAATTTTTATTTTAATATTCTCTTTAGACTTCCCCAAAATCACACTTCCTTTCATTTCCTTGGACCCACTTTGTCCTACTTCCCACTTCTCTAGCTACTGTTTAGATCTCGAACTAGCTTGAGAGGTGATGCTCCAAATGAATTTGACTTACTTGTATTTATAAGCTCCATATGAGGTTGAATAGTGTCCATGATCTAAAAAATGGGGCTCTTAGGCTTCTTGTCTAGCTTACAAGAACCTCTCCCACTTCCAAAGCTTGAATTTTCCCAAGTCTTTAATGATTAACTAATGCGGAATTAAGAAATGCTTGAAAATATGTGTGTATGCTTGTATTTGTTTTTAGCTAATTATTTGCTTCAAAATTTGTTGTTTCTGCTTATATGTGAATGTGATTAAACTGATATAACAATGCATATAATAGTAAATAATGCAGCAGTAAAAACAGACACATAAGACAACAAATTAATTAGGAGTTCACCCACAACTATTGGGCTACATCTCCGTGAGCTCTAGTTAATTCAACTAGGCTCTCTAGGATTATGGTATTAGTCTTTTTTACAAGCTCTTGGCCCAACTCCTATTGTTATACACAAAAATAGTCTATTCAAACACCATTTAATCCCCTTGGCTCTTGAAGCTTTGGCTATTGGCTCTTGGCTCTGGCTTTCTGGCTATTGTTTTGGCTCTTGGCTCTGAATCTGGCTCTTTAGCTTTGGTTCCGGCTCTTGGCTCTGACTCTCAGCTCTTTCACTCTTGCTCTTGGCTCCTGGAACTTCTGCTATAGCTTCTCTCTACCTTCTACAACCTTCACACTCTCTGGCTTTTCACTTGAACTTCAAGTGACCCGAAAGGCTCCCTTAGCTGCTCTTTTTCTTCTGCACTGCCTCCTTAGCTTCTATGTTGTCCGCTTCTGCTTGGCTTTAAAAACTCAGCTGCCATCAACAATTTAGTAGCAAACAAGAATGTAGCCACTGCTTAACAACCCAACAACCCACAGTCTTTGACATTCACAGTTTAAAATCCAAATCACACTGTCTGTTAGTTTTCCCTTTCAGACTCTGCAACTTCTGGCCATGTCTACTCGAATACCACCTTTGGCATTCAATAATCATTGTATAATGTACTCAGGGGAAGCCGCCACTTGTTTCTGCCAAAAATAAGGGCAATCAATGCTTAAAATCATTAGTAACATTCGTTCTCTGTTTACACAGAGAATGCCATGAAAACATGTGAAATCCACATAAAACACAATATATTGGACTTCAAAAGTCCTGAAATCCACCTTATTCTCCTATCAGGTCCGCTTGCAAGTCACATCACATATCGTGAATGGCCAGGTTCCAAGATTTTCCCCTTTTTATTAAAAATACATTAAAAACATGGCAAAATCCTACTTCTCGGATTTGAATTTATATCAAATCTAGGTTATTGCGCCCATCAGTTCCACCCATCGCATATCGCATGTCGCTAGGCCTGGGGTCCTTCACTTTTGGGATCAGCAATTGTGATCCGCCAATATCTGCAATCGCAGTCACAAGTCACACCAACCTGGGAAATTTCCTTTTGGCATACCTGACAGCAATCTGCTGATATCAATGATCACAGTCGCAAGTCGCATCAGCCTGGGACCTTTGCTTGTATACACTGCCTACCCCCTATTTGACCAGCCAATCCAATCATTGGAGGTTGCTGATCGGGGGTGCCTTCCACCTGACTTTAAGCCTTGGCCTTATGCGATGTGATTTTCTTCATTAATGCGTTAAGCCCATTTTTCAAGGAATTTGCCTCATTTTAAAAGGAACAAGGGGAGCATCTTTTCATGATAACTTCTTCATCTGAAATTTGTTTTCGCCCATTCAAGTTGTGTTGGATTCAGAATGAGGATACATCTGTAATGAGATTATTTATGAGGGCAGCCTGCAATTTTCATTTTCCTCTGATTTACAAAGGATTTTTGCCATTTGGCACCTTTCACCTCTTGCATGAAGTCTTTTAGACTTAAGAGGTTTATCGAGGATCCATTTTTGAATCAGTCCTTAGGCTGACTTGATCTCTTCTATGCCGATTTGGTGTGGAGGATACGTAAGTCATATTTGAATCCATACTTAACCCTTTTACATGATTCAGAAGCCTATCAAGGGCCTGTTTAAAAGTACAATGGCTCCATTAACTCAAAATAAATCATAGAAGTACCAATGGGGACTTTCACCTAGAAAATGGTGACTCAATCATGAAACACATACTTTAATAAGTCACAATAATAATAATAATAATAATAATAATAATAATAATAATAATAATATAAGAATAGATAAGAATAATTAATAGTAATAGTAATAGTAATAGTAGTTAATAATAATATATAATAATAATAATATAATATAATATGTTCTTTATTCTTTTGACAAGTACATTAAGATATGACTCAAATACATTAAATGAAGACTAAACCTAGTTACACTTTCCAACAAATTCTTATTTTAGGGCATTGGACATCTCAGTTTGATCTCATTCCATAAGAAAGAGGAATTTTTGTTAGTTTCCCCCCTTATGGGGTTTTGGACCTGGCTTAGAGGGCCTCCATGTTGTGTTCCTTATCTATTGTGATTATCATATGTTTTGTTAATTTGTTGATGGAAAGAACATATTAAAAGAAATAATAGGCCAACAAATTTCACAAGCAATTATCAAATAAGAGAAATTTACCTAATATACAAAAATTCAGATTTCTCAACAAAATATTCTATAAAATATATTTTTTATTCTTAAAATTTTCTTTTTGATTATAAATGATTTGGTTAGATCTAAGCATTGATAGCTTAGACTTTTGAATAAATAATGTTTCCAACAATATATATCGAAACATTATTCGGTGGTCGATTTCTTTGAGACATAATGTAAGATATTTATCTTATAGGACATATGCATGACAATAGAAACAAGTGAATTCATACATGTAAGCGCATAAGTTCATGGTAGATCATACCCCACCAAGATTTATTTTATACCCTCAATACCAACAAATATGCAATAAGAAAATCCAGATGGCTTAACTACATTCAATGTTAGTGCTATGCAAAATATGATCAAGAAGTACTCTAAAACTAGTCCCAAAATATCTTGAACCAATTCATAGTAGTTTTTAAGAGGAAAATGTCTTAGATGGCACACAATACATTTAGAAATATATTAGTTGTTTTGATAGAAAAAACCCCTCTTGTAAAAGTAGTATTCAACTATATGAAGGAAAAAGTATTGCTATAACCCTTGATGAGAAAGTTAGTTCCATATAAACATATCTTGATGTAGAATACCTTAAAGATATAGAAACAAATAATTCTAAAAACCAATAGAATGTCATTAAATTAAAAATACTAGTGGGAAGCTCACAACCAATAAGGTGAGAAACATGGTGAGGTGAGGACCATGTAGGAGGACATAATAAAGGTGATTATATCTTAACAATCAAGTTGATAATAACCACTGTAACTGATTCTAATAATGATTATCATACCAATGGATTTTATTTGAGCAAAAACATGAAATGGGACCTTCATAATTTTGTAGAACCAAGTGGAATTAATGACAAGGTTCTCTTTACTAATAACTAGCTTACAAACAACTAGATTGAAAATATAGAAATAACAAGGTTGAAAATATAGATTCAAGTAGTAGATATAATGAATATTATTTCATTGGAAATGGGATTAGCTTAAACAATTCTAATATTAAGGAGAACCATTGGAAGTGCGATGAAAAAAACATAATCAACTCTTCTAGATGTAACGAAAGAAGGGATCTGTGTAACATGAGGAGCATCCACAAAACAAGAATTGAATGTAGGAGGAAGGCTTTTAATCTATAATCCCAAGAATTAAAGTCTCAGAAAATAAATGTTCTCAAAAAAGTTTTAGGGTTTTCCATTGCCCTGAAAAAACATTTCAATGGAAAGCATCATTTGTAACATAAAAAGGGGAATTCAAAACGTTTGCTTGGAAGAAAATGATAGAATAAGAGAAGAATGTGCTATCTTAATGAAAAATATGGACCATTAAAGGACACTTTAAATAAGGAAGAACAAACAATTTTCAGAAACCTTAGCAACAATGAAAAAATTTTGGCCCTAAAGGCAGACAAAGGTGGTGCCACTAGTTGTTATGGAAAAGGTAGACTATATTCTTAGGATGAATTAACATATTAGTTGTGGTAGATATAGGAAAATCAACACCAACCCCATCTCAAAATTCATAGAAGAAGTTATAAAGGAAATTAATGAATCCAACCTTGATGAGGTTGAATAAGAAGCTAACACCTTCTTGCATTATGGGCTCCAAAATATTCACAAGGAGGGGATCCCTATTAGGCCAATAGTCAATATCATTACCTCCTACAAGTGTAAATTAGACAAATATTGTGTTAAGATCTTAAAACCCTTGTTGGAAACATTAACTCTTTTATTAAAGATTCCAATGATTTTGTTAAACTTATAAAAAATGAGAGCGTGTATCTTAATAAAATCCTTGTAAGTTTTGATGTGTTGTCCATGTTTACCAAAATTATTTACACGAAACCATTAAAGTTATTAAGAATGTTTGTGATGCTAAAAGAGTGAAGTTAGTTGAGATTTGTGTGCATTTCACATTTTTCAGTTTCCAAGGAAACTATTATGGGAAGATATCTTGATTTCTGATGGGATTGTCACTGTCACCAATTGTTGCAAACTTATACATGGAAAACTTTTAGAATAAAGCACTAGAATCCTTCTCTTTGAAACAAACTTGGCAGAAGAAATTTTTTGATGACACGATCATAAAATACCCGCATGGTAGCCTCAAGGGATAGCTCAATCTGTTAGGTTCCCATTGCTAAGTACCTTGCCAATTGGGAGGTGTTGAGGCCTCAGAAATTTTTGCATCAACATGGGGAAAACCACCTGGTCCCTGCCTTATGACAACTCCTTTTCCAATTAGGTAGTGGCTCTAACTGGGGATAATGGGACCAGTTTCCAATGAAAGGTGATTGAATGAATGTGTAATGCTTATAGTCAAGTGAAATAGATGGATTTGCATCAATGAATCAAATTGAAAACATGTGTACTAATCTACTCTATAATCTGGGATGTTTAACCTTTATCTAGATGTGATCTATAATGATTCTCCTTAGTAAATGTCAATATATATTGCTCAAACACCAATGGAAATGAAAATACTTCAATATTTTTATCTTGATTAAATATTTAATCAAAATAATGTGTATATCTCATATCACATTTAAAAAATCAAATCAAATTGCATAACATGTATTTAAAAATATAAATGGAAACATGATCTGAAATGAATACATGTAACATTGTTCTTTAAATACCATGTAATAAGAAATCTGAAAAGATAAATTCACTATTTAATTATGAACAAACATAGGTACAAAGATAGAAATACCAGATGCACGTTGCTCATTTCATAAAAGAAATAGCAGCAGTTTAGTCCTTCTCACAAAGATGATTTTGAGAATACAAAAAATGCAACTTCTCAAAATTCCTTATAAAAATTCTTAAAAAAGTGTTACAGTCGTTCTATTGAAAAAATATGAGAGTACAATAGTGCAAGCTTTCGTAAGCATTTATTTATAAAATTCAGGGGCTTAACTTCATACAACAAGTAAGCTTATATAGCAAAAAAACAATTGAATGTATTAGGAAGAGTGTTGAGGGAATTCAAAGAGATCCCTTCAATAATGCTTAAAGAAAAACATCTTTTTGGTAGAAATTTATGAATGTGATTTGTTGTCTTCATAGGCTTTATTTGTTCCATCATATTATCTGGATGTTTTTCCATCTGTTGGAACTGAACTACCACTTATCAGCACAATTTTCTTCGTCTGTCATGATCCTGAGCACGGAAAATAAGTATCAATAAGTAAAAATTAAATGAGAGTGATAAGCGAGTTTTATTTGAAACAAATCATGTTTTGCAGGAAATGAGGAAAAATGTAGAGCATAATAAATGTTGAACACAATGATCATGGAGAGGAATGCGGAGTGAGGTCTATGATAAGAGGGGCAGACTTTACAGTCTTATCACAAATCGCAAAATAGAGAGATATCACAATCACAGTTATGGAGTGGAAAACTATAAGAAGTGGTTGAAATACTTGCGAATTGTGATATCTGGGATAATATGATGGTGACGTCACTATGACATGGTAGATCCATGTGGAAAGATGACATGGAAGATGATATGGCAATGGAAAGGGTCTTATCGCAAATCGCAAAATAGACAGTGATGAAAGGTGAGGCTTAGCGATTGTTTCGGAGGGGTTCAAAGTGGTAAGTAGTTTGTGAAAAGGAGAGTCTGAAAGAATAAAGAAGTGACACATAGATATAGGGTTGGACAAAAAACCATTTTTCGGACCCCCCTTTGAGAAAATTAAAATTGAGCACTAAGGGGGCAAGATCTTCTCTGTCACAGATCCGAGAATATTAGATCTTAGCCATTTTGATTAAATCACAAGAAAGACCAAATCACAATTGCTTTTAGACTAGGGATAGAAGTAAAAATAATGACAATCACTTTTTAGGTTGAGAGTACTCCAAAAAAATTCCAAACGAGGCATTCTCAAATCATATTGCAATCAACGTTCAGAGCGACGGAGGAACAGATTAAGTTCCATGGCTTTTGCGATTGCACGGACATGGGGGATGTATGAAATTACAATTGTAATCCTATCATGTCTGGGCTAATCACATATCACAATTGCCATGAGGCACGAGTATGGACTTAAGCCTTTTTGGATTTATTTTTATTGCCATGGACACGGGGAATTTATGAATTGTAGTGGATACTCTCATCAGGCCAAGGGCTTTATCACATATCATAATTGGCATGAGGTAGGAGTATTGACTTAAGATTTTTTTGAATTTTTGCGATAGTCGCAGACACTAGGAATTTATAAATTGTAGTGCATAATCCCCTTGGGTCCAATGCTTTATCACACATCGTGGTCAGTGGTGCAGGCATCAAGTCTATGGAACTTGCAATTGCATGGATGTAGGGTTTTAGCAACTGGAGTTTATTCCGTTGTGTCTAGGTTATCACATTCGAATAAGAGATAGGTAACAAGACCTGGGAAATGGTTCTTGTGATTGTGTGGACACAAGATTTTAATGAAGTGAAAATTATGATCTCGTTGGTTTCCATATCATATCGCAATCGCAAGTGAATTAATGGAGGGGTCTTGACTTAGTGTATTGTCTATTTTCAATGCGGGGCAGAGGTAAAGAAAAAACTCAAATTATTTTTATTTTTTTTGTTTAAATAACCTATGTTTTAATACTTAGGGCTTTAAAAGCTTAAGTTTGATCTAGGTCTCGGGGGCTATTTAAAATTTGGGTTTTTATAATCAAGGCTTAGTGCTTGAGTTTAGTTCAAAAAGCCTAAGTATTAAACTTTTATTATAGGGTTTTATTAACATTTTTTATGTTGATTTTCCATTTTTTCTTTGTTTTTTAAAGAAATAAAATCACAGGCTTTTTAAAACTAAAGTGTCCCTATTTTAATATAATAAATTTCATAGGAAATTTATAATATATTAAAGTGTGGTTTGTTGAACAGTACAACAATTGGCTATTCACTAGAAGAACCAATTATCTTTGATAAATGATGAATTTCTTCCAAGATTCTGTAAAGATTATTTAGGAAGCGGAAACTACTTTTCAAAACATATAGATAAATAAAATTACTCTGACTATAAAACTCATTAAAATACAATTTCTTTTGAAAACCTTTCATGAATGAAAAACACCTATTTACTTGCATCTGTCATTAATCAATTTATAAAAATAAAGTAGGGGTACTTTTACAATTTAGTTTGCAATGTACTTGTTTGTCTTAAGTAGAGCCACAACTCCCATCAAGTGTTTATAGCCTCTACAGGATTACATTTTAACCAACAACAATCCAGTGTCACATCCATTTAATAGTGCAATAATTAGAGGTAATTTTTTTTTTTTTTTTTTTCTTATGTTAAAATGTCATTGTCCTAGTTTGGTGGTCAGATAACGACAATTCCATTCACCGGTAATAAATAAAACTGAACAAGCTAGCTTGTGATGAGACCCCTTGTCTTACAATTAAAAATCATAAGCCATTACCTCAATTTGGTGTTGAGTGTGGTAATGTTATTTTAATTGGTTCCCTATGATCATGGTAAGCAGACTCATGATGAGACCTCTTATCTTTTTAGATTTATTATATTTTAGAATTACACTCTAAAAAATCTCTTTTTAATCAATGGGCAGGATCATTGACTCAAGAGTTTTGGATGACAAATCTGAGTTGGAAGTGCTTAGTCATAAGAGAGTCTTTACTTTTTAAGGATAACCTTTTTCACTGAAAGTAGAGTAAAAGGATATAAGCTTTTGAGTTTTCTTAAAGATTTTACCACTTAATGGAAAAAATTTCAGAGTTATAATTTTATATAGTTTTCAATTTTGATAACAACTTCTTAAAAATATTTCCTACCTTTAAATTGAAAAACAAATAAAAAAATCAAGAGATTTTTGGAATCAATAGAGTACTAGTTAACTTTTTATTAACAAAATCTGTAAAAGGAAAATAAATTGTAGTGGGATATACAATGGAAGTGATCTTTTACAATATATATATATATATTATATATATATAAGAAATAATTTCTTTCAGATGAGCCCATTTACAAGAAGAGAATCTCTCTTTTATAATAAATCTTGAAGTATAAATGTAGATGGGCTTATCTGTTCCACAATTTGAAATGGACCAAGCCATACTTTTTGAAATTTGGTGTGTTTCCCCTTTTCTTCGTGTGCTTTGTCCCACTTGAGAACTAGACCTCCAATGTGGAAAGATATTTGTGTGACTAAACTTGCATCAAAAGAGGCTTTCACCATCTGTTGATGTCTAGTGTGTGTGAGTTTTGCCTTTTCCCTTTCTTCTTCTAGTTTGAGGATTTGTGAATTTCTGAGTTGCAAGGAAGAGGAAGGTGTTTCTTCAATAAATTGAACTAGGGATAATGAAGGAAGAGCTAAATGTGATGGAATGATGGCTTCCTTCCCATATACTAAGTTGAATGGAGAAGTACCTATAAAGGCCTTCAGAGTTATCCTATTAGCCCAAAGAGAAAATATTTAAGCTTTGTGGTAGTTTCTTTGATTTTGATCAACAATTCTTTTGATTATTCTAAGGAAATTTTTATTAGTGGTTTCTGCCAAATCATTTCCCTGGGGATAGTAATTAGCAGAATATTTGAGTTTAAAACCTCTATTAATTGAAAATTCAATCATACTAGTACCCAAAACATAAGATGCATTATCAAACATAAGTGTAGAAGGAAAACCATATCTTGTAATCATAAATTGATGAATAAATTCAATAACAGATTCAGAATTGACCACCTTTAGCGAAATTTCTTCCACCCAGTTAGTGAAGTTATATGTAGCATTCAAAATATATCTAAGTTGTTTCGAATAATGAGGAACAATCTCACCTATGATATCCAATCTCCATTGTTAGAAAGGTTGTTCGATGTTGACTGGATGCAGAGGCAAGTCTAGTTTCCATTGTCTTCCAAAAGAAGTTTGGCATGTTTTGCATTTCCTTACATATGAATGGGTATATTTGAAGAGAGTGGGCGAGTAGTATTTAGCATGCAAGATTTTGTGTGCAGTAGTATCTCCTCCAAATTTTCCACCTGCTGGTCGATCGTGAAGTTCGTGTAAAATTGTTTGTGCTTTAGACTTTTCAAGGCATATTAACAATATGGAATCACAATTTCTCTTAAATAACACATTATCAACAATATCATAATCACTTGCTTTTAATCATAAATCTCTTTTTCTTTTATGATTGAGTTCAGGAGGAGCATATCCCTTTTTCCAATAAAAAATTAAATCAATGTTTTGGGACTTAGAATCAATTGCACTTACCTCAAAAATGTGTTCGTTGTTACCTATGTCCCCTTTAGCTACTATGTTGGATTTTCCTACAAGAATCTTGTAGAAACCTTACCCTGTGACAATTTTGGATGGTTTAATTTCAATATCGTACTCTTGCAGAGCTGCTACCCAATTATCTCTCTTTTATCATAATTATTTCTGCATTAGTAATTTCCTCACTAGTAGGAATGGACTATTAATTTTGTGCGTGTTGTTAAAATAAAAGGTCTAAAATGCTTTATAGATTTATATACAAAAAATTATTGTTTTTCTACTTTTGAATAGTTCCATTCAACACCCTGAAAGTTTGAACTGAAAAAAGAGACTAGTGCTTCAATTTTCTGATTATTAATTTGTATCAAAACAATGACATAAGAAATTGAGGATGTAAAGGTATATTTAAGATGAAATGATTGGAGAAATTTAGAGTATTTAAATAAGGAGCATTGATAATTACATGTTTGATTAAAACGAATGCTTTCTTTTCATGATGAACCCATTTAAAAAATGTGTCTTTCTTAATCATTTGTTGTAATGGAAAAATAATTTGTGAGAAATCAAGAACAAACCTTTTGACAAAAATTTATTTGTCCAAAAAATGAATGCATGTCTTTTTTTTTATATGGTGGAAAATTGCTAAAATTTATTTTATTATATCAAGATCAATGTAAATTCCATTTTTTGACACAATGAATCCTAAAATTTTCCCTTCACTAAGAGTGAAAAAAGACTTTTTCGAATTTAATGAAATCCCATATTTTCTACGATGTTCAAAAGTTTGTTTTAATTCCTACAAATGATTATTCATGTTCTTTTAATAATCAGTAATGTCATCCAGATAAACAACAACTGTTTTGTTTAACAGACCTTTGAAAGTTATATCCATGGCTGGTTGGAAAGTGGCCACTACATTTATTAAACCGATTAGCATTTTTTGGTAGGCATAAGTTCCTCATTTAGTTCTGGGAGTAGTCTTTAACCTATCATTTGGGTGGATGATGATTTGATTATATCCTGAGAAACCATCAAGGAAAGACATAAGTTTGTAACCAACAACTCATCGTAAAATCTGTTCCATAGTGGGTGGTGAGAAATTGGCCTTTTGTTTGGCCTTATTGGGATTCCTAAAATCTATACAAATGTGGATATAACAATTTTTCTTCCTAACAGGTACTACGTTGGAAACCCCTCTTGAATGCCTAATACAAAAAATCATTTTAGCCTTTAAGGAGTCAATGTTTTGATTTGATCTTCTAAGTTCAGATGAATTTCCCTTAATTTTTATTGGACAGGTTTATCATTTGATAACATTGGGATTGTATGTTGAATGATGGAAGTGTCCAATGTTTTCAGATCTTCATAGCTCCAAGAAAATTCATCCATATATTTTTTAAACAAATGAATGAAGGATAATATAGGTGCATTGGTTTTTCAACATCCATACTTTCTTTCCTTCTATTTCTCTGATGTGTTGATGATTATTTATGTTGTGTTTCCTTCTTAGTCGACATAACATTCCTTCGATGATTTTATTTGGTGAAACTATGGTGAGGAGAACTTAACATAGATTTTCCCCTAAAATTCTCACCTACATTTGGAGATTACTTGCAATCATGGTCAATTGAATGGTGTCATGTTCTCCTATCCTGAACTGATTCAAGCTCGTTACTTGAATATTCTCCTACTTTTGTGGCGTTGGAGTCACTTTCATCATTGTTCTTGGAGAATGCTCCATCTTAATCCTTTCCATAGCCTAATCCTACATATAGAGGTAGTTCTACCAATTCCATGGGATTCATAATGTCATGGCCATTAACTCTATGCCCTTTTCCTTCATATCTCATTTCTTGATTAGCGTCAAGACAATGCATGTAGTTTTCTTTTCAAAATCAGCAAAGTCATTTTCATAATGGAAAGAACATGAAACTTGGGAATTAGTAACAATGTGTAACTACTTTGATGATTCCAAATTAGGTGAGGATGTCTTCACCAAGCTTTCATTACATTGCTACTTTCCAAATCCTCTATCATGGCATGAAACTAAAGTTGCAATCTCTAGTTCTCCTCTTATGCTTCTTGTATAAGTCATTTCAATTCAACATTCTCTGCTTGAATGCTATGGTGATGATGATTTGAATGATGAGAATGAGAGGAAGAAGAAGAAGAAATTGAACTTGAATATGAATATGAAGGCTCAGATGAAGAGGTTCTCATCTAAATCCCTGGTTCACATAAGAATTATCCACTGATTTGACTTTCTTCTTTCCCTCAGTTTCCAATCTCTTCTCATAACTTGCAAATAAATTTTCTACCATATATTCCATCTGGTAGAAATTCTTGTAGAAATATTTGTCATTGTCTATATGAATTTATTGATTCTCCATTTTATTCATTTGATTTGTACATCTAATCTCAAGGTTGAAGGACTTATGTTTCCCTTCACCCTCTTTCAACTTGGATTTAGTAAGTGTCCGCGCTCACAATTCATGTCAAACAAGACTGCTCTAATTCTAACATGATCAAGGATCATTACTTTAATGACTTTAAAATGGATTTCATAAAGAGCATGAAAATGCCATAAGTGAATCACACTTGATGAATCAAACACATGAATAAATGACAATATAGATAGATGAACTTGAACTTAATAACGAACCTGACTCACAACGTCTGACCTATGTATTTAAGCTTCACATAACTACATAAATGCTTCATGAGCTACTATTAAATAAGGCTCTTCTTCATCGACTCAGGGATTGAACTCTCATTCATGTGGAAACGTGTCTCCTACAAAGAGACATTCTCCTTCTACAATACAAAAGGAATGAATTCTCACAAACATGTGGCATAAACTATTCTCTCTTTCTTCAAGTTAAAGGGTTTGGAGTCTCACATAAAGTGGAAAAGATTGTTCTCCTATGAAAAGGCCTAAAGTCTATCACATAAAATGGCATAGATCCTCTTTGAATATAATGCTTATACTCAATCATAATTGCAAATATATGTTCTCATACATGTTCTCCCTTTTGCAAATCATGGAAGGGGAAAATTAACATTAACTAAGACTTACATTGGTTTCCATGAAAAAATGCTCCATAAGATGCTCAAAACACAACAAATAAAACACCAATAGGTTTTCTCATCATTTAGTAACTTTTGATTGTAGACACGACCAACTTCTGAAAAGAACACCTATGTCTTGAAAAATGTGCCAATATTTAATGACACATATCTATTTATTTCCATGATCCCTCATATATGCTTCTTAGAGAAATATGTTGCCTATACCAATGGACTTGTCTCAAAAAATCATGAAGAATGAATATAAACTTCATATGTTTCTTCCACCTTCATTACAACACCCCTATGAGATCTTATGCTTTGTAAACTATGGCATCTATGTAAAATATTCATTGGAATATTCTCTGCCTAACAAATAGTTCCCATACCCGGTGATAAACCAACTGTAGTTGGGTTCTCTCCATGGGCCCTCTCTCACTACCACATATTGGCTCCTCCATGGGTATTTCCTCTTGTGTGGTTGGGAGAAAGTCCTCCCACACAATGGTTGAATGTCATAGGCTTAAATAATTTGGTTTGGGTGGAGTTAAAAAATGAGTCATTAGCTCACATGGTTGGTGTATTAAAATTAGTACAATGGTGATTGTGGGGTGCTAGGGTGAATATATATATTATATATATATATATATTATATATAATATATATATATATACACACACACACACACACACACATATAATATAGATATATACATACATATTATACACACACACCACACACACATATAATATAGAATATACATACATATATATATTATAATATATATATATTATATATTATTTATATATATATATATATTATATATATTTATATATACATATACATAGATATAAATATATATATATACATTACATCATACATACATACATACATACATAACATACTATATCTATTCATACTATATATATATATAACTATATTATATAATATATTGTTATAGTTTTTAAACAACCCCAATACCATATTAAAAACAAACCCCAACAAACTATGGTTGTTCAACTAACCCCAAATGGTTAACCTAGGGCTGCTATGTGTTGCCTAGATGATTATATGTCACCTATTCTAGGAGTGCCACTATCCATAATTTAACCATGTCCTACAACCAACCAAAGAAAAACTTCAACCTCAAACCAACAATTCTTGAATTCAAACATATAATCTTTTCTTGCGTGATTTTTTCAATGTTATCCTTCATGGCATGGATATTTTTATATATAATTTGATGATTGAATCTAGTGGAGACAAACATGGGACATGCCACCAAATTAGGAATTCCCTCCTTAATATTTTCAACAATATGGTCAATACGGTCAAGTTCTAAATAGTGGCATGGTCGAGTTCTTGATTGTCACATACCCCTATCACAAAATGCCACCAACTACCTACTATGCTCCACTAGATCCATGATGTGGACTCTTAGTTTCAATAAGTGGAAGATTAATACAAGTGTCCAAATAAACTCGTATGCATGTATTACAATTAGGAGGAATAATCAATCATGGGAATTCAACAGGAAAAGATAGTGCATAAAGGCTTCCTTTGTTTTCTAACTCAACACCAGCATAAATGGAAACTTTATCATAAATATACTATAGCTAGCATTTCCTATAACATGATCATGCTACTGCCATAGTTGAATGTATTACTAACATGTATACCTTATGTAATATTCACAATTAGTTAAAATAGCCTAATTGCATGTAATTTCCCTCACCCATGATGCATAATTCATAGCATAGATAACCTAAACCCTAGGCTATACACTTTCAAGCCTTAACCATAGTTACCCAATTTCCCTAGTTGTCTCAAGCACAGTTATTCACTATCTTAAACAAAAGATGGGATAACACCAATACTGCATAAGATCAACACATTATGTTCCTTTACTAATATGAAATTGGAATGAATTTATATGCAATGGCTGTGACATAAAACCATATATAATCATCTCATACCCAAATTTAACACAAGAAATTCTAGTTATGCATAGCGGTCACATGCACATTATTCAATCAATTCATATGCAAGAACAACCAAAGAAATTTCTCTTAGATTCTTATAAAATTAACAACATAGAGAGTAAGGAGTCAAAATAAAAAAAAAACCACACAAAATAGATTATTTGAAAGGGTGTCACTTGGAGAATTGGGCACCACCACCCAACCTACAAATGTCTTCCACCAGTTCACCCCCAAGCCAAGAGTTCTTGCCATGGATTAACTGCCTCTTGTTGATCTCTTCAATGGGTATTTAATACCCTCTTTCATGATATGATTTCCATTAGCAACGTCTCACTTTTTTGGAATTTGTTTTATCCATTTTCCTAGACTTTTCCCAAAAAATCTCACCTTTATCTCCCGCAAGGCTTTTTCTCATAAAAGATTGCCTTTATCTCCCGCAAGTCTTATATGTTTTTTTTCTTAATTTAGCATATTTCTCTAGCTAGGTAGCTTAATTTATATTTATCTCCTAATCCGTTAAGCTTATCTAGATTTGGATCTAGAAGTCTTATCATGAAATAATTATCCATTCTCATTCACTAATGGGATTTAACAAGAATCTCATCTCTTGATGTCTCGCTCTTTCAAGTGATTAAATTATTTTCATAAGTATTTACTTTCATTGTTACATATTAGACCTTGATTTTCTTAGCTTAGGTTAGTAGAGTCTTACATACAATGAAGGGGTGTTACATACTCCCCCCCTTAAAGTTACATCATCCTCGGTGTCTTACTGCATCGCAAAAAAAAATTCTCATTCATAGGTAGTTGTTTTTTGAATTTATAGGCTCCCATGGCCTTGCCATCTAAATTATATCTTCTGATATATATTGGTTACAAAGCAGTTCTACGATGAAATGTCCTTCCATTACTACCTGCAACATTCTTTTTCAATCAATTTTCGAAGAGATTTTAGATGCAAATACTCAACTTTGTTTACGAGAGCTACTATCATAACTTGATATAGAGTACTATTATTTGAGTGACTATGGGTTAAGTTTCCCACCATGAAATAAATTCATGTTCTTCCAATGCATTCTTGTTCTTTCCAAACACTTGCTTCCTGCAGTTTTCCTGCATTAGTCACAACAAGTTAAACTAGCACATTTGACTAATCAACATGTATAAAATATCAGAACAAGATAGCTCACGCATAACCATAAAAACTAATAACCCATATGTAACCATAATAAATTAGGATCATATGTCATATGCATACTAAGACTGAAACAAAGTATTCATAATTATCCTTAGTTTTCACCTTTGCCTTTCCTTTGTATGCACTTTGGATCAGTTTCCACACTATGCAATCATCCAGTGACTTATCCTCAACCATGCACACCTACACATGGTGTGCATGACACACATAGCGCTATAAATTTCATATATAATCCTTCACTTCATGCATAAATACCGATACCATATGTATCATTTATACATAGTACCACCTATATATGTGTATCCAATACCAAATTCCCATACCATCACCTGCATGACATATACTTCATCCACATGTTTTCAATCATGTTAGTATTATGCCAAAAATTCCTATAATTGTTCATTCACACTACTTTTAGGTAAGTCCAATTAGACCATGTTTGGTTTGCTAATTAGAGAATAAGGAATTTATGGACCTATTCGATTTCCGCATAACTGAATTTTTATATGTGAAAGTTTTAAGTGCTTTTATTTAGATAATATTTTTCATGCATCTTGTGGTTGTAGGGAACTTTCAACAAATGACAATATAGATGCATAATACAACTTTAAAAAAACCATAACTTTGAGTTTTGGCATTGAATATATCCCATTAACAAGGTTTTAATAACAGTGGAATATGACCTCCTCTTAATTGTAAAGAAACTATTGACTATGATAGTGTTGGGCATCAGGTTCCCCACAGCAGGTTTTGGGGCTCAAAGCCCAAGTTTTGGTCAAAGATGTTGTAAAACTCCGCAAATTATGGGTGCAGAGTGTGAAGTAGGGGTTAAGTCATAGGGTTGTTTGCCCTAAAGTAATGTAATGAATGTAAACTCATGTCAGCCTACCCATGGTCCATGAACCATGGGATTGTATAAATAGAGCAAGACTCTAAGTTGTAAAGAGAGTTGAGATGATAGAGAGTAGCGAAAGAATGGTTCAAGCTTAGAGTAGAATTCTAAGTGTCTTGGGTTGTAGTAGTAGGAAGAGGCTCTGCAGCTAAGTGTGCAGAGGCCTAGTAGAGTCCACAACTCAGTGCATGGACCCCTACGACTGAGTGTGTAGAGTGGAGTCGAGTCTATAATTAGGACATAAAGCTAATAAAGAGAAGTTATTCTAATTCTGTGTAATTTTTGTGCATTATCTTCTTTATGTTTATTTTCGTTTATGTATTGTGCGCACTGATATAAATGTTGAATATGTTGTAATAACCATAAATCATGCACAAACAAGTTAAGTAATCGGTTAATTAGTGAAGAGCTTGGGTAATATATAGGTTGCACCCTAAGTATGGTTGTGCAGAAGCCATACTACAACTTGCGAAGGGATCGCAAGTGTGCACAGCGACAGGTCAAACTGTGGACCTCCAGAAGCCCATAAGACATCCCAAGGGTGTGGAAACCTGGTTCTAGCACCCTACCATACTACTTTGGGTGAGACCTCAGTCCGTACGTGACATACTGTTGCCGAAAGGGCCAGTAATACTGGGATTTGCTTGGCTAAATCACCTCTGAACTTGGGTCAGGCCCCACTAAGCCAAAAAATGGCTCAGTTGCCAGGACCAGGATTTGCATAAAGGATGTCTAATGTCGTGCCATTGGAACCCTACAAAGAAAGAAATTAAAGAGCGGTTGGACAAGAAGAATCACGAGTCGCGATGTAGGAAATCAGAAATCCGTGAGTATCTAAGGAACAGTGGTTGGATCACTACTTGGACAATGAAATCCATGAAATTTCCTTTGCATCATTTCCTTCTGAGCTGTATGAGTGGATCACGAAGTTAGCAAACAGCCAGGGAAGGTGTGTGCTCAACAAACTAATAGTGTGGACTCCGGAACTAGTGCACAAACTAGAAGCGTCATAAGATAAGATAGTGCGAGTTGTGGACCACTGGCTTGACCGAATAATATGATGATTTATTACTGAGTTCGAGGTAGACACAACCATCAGATACAATGAGGCAGAGTGACATTTTCTCAAGGGACCGTGACGTAAGTATAATAAATCTTTGAACTCTTTGATTAAGATGTTGTTGTGTGAAAAGAGGGTTATATGAATAAATTAGTGTTTGGGACTATGCGGAGTGAAAGGATCTATAGAAGTCAAAGTATTGAAGAATTATAAAAAAATCCCTTAATTTCGCCCTCGTGGGAGAGCAAGGACGAGCTCATGAAGGTTTCTCCGAGAAGGCAATCAATTTGATAAGGCAATGAATTCCACGTCTACCACCCCACCCACACCGCCACCTGTTTCACCCCCTCATCTCCATCTCCACCCACTCCACCTCCACCACCTTCATAGTTCATTATGGCAAGCACGATAAAACTACCAATATTCAAAGGAGTAGGGAATGAAGATCCAGACGAATTCTAGTTTGTAGTAAGAGTAGTATGGGAAGCACAGGGCGTCATGGATAATAATATTTAAAAGGCTATGTTGGTGAGCACACTGTAGGATCCAACATTAATGTGGTATATCAAGCATTCTAATGACCATCCAAATGCAAGAATTGTCGAGATGTAGACTGTGTTGAACAGGGAATTTAGCAGGCCAAAATTAGAGATGCAATCAATCATCGGGTTTAAAGATATTGCGATGCTCCTAGGCAAGCCCCCCTGGGATCTAGACCAAAGGCTGAAGAGTACGAGCCACAAAGACAATATGACATTAACGGATGCACAACATCGAGCATGATTTGTAGCCTCACTTACGTGACACTTAAGGACAGCGCAGTCACAACAAAAACTTTCTACCCAGGCAAAAGCATTGGAGTTGGCAATGAGACTACATGAGACCCCTATACAAGACCCCAAGTTGGGAGTCCAACAAATCCATGCACAACTACAGAATCTTTGTCAGGAGATGTAGAGTTTGAAATAGGATACGGTACCTCGGCCAGAGGTGCGTGAGTAAAGGCCAACATCATGACAAAGATGATTGTCCAGTACTCGTGAACTAATTGGTAGGAAGAGGGCCAATGCCATCAAAACTAGAGGCATAGGTGGGGCCGAGCATGGCATTTGCATTATGTTTCATGATCTGCCAGATAGGAGGAAAACATACCATGGATAATTTTTGTTTGTTGCAGAAATATACACCGACATCCCAGCATTCGTTTTGTAATTTTTGTAGGTCGGTAAGCCATGACAAATGCACGTGCCGAAGCTATGAACTAATGATGGATCAGACTCTTGCCTACAAGGTGTAGGCAAAAACACGATCAAACGACCCAAATGTAGGGATGGAATGTGCTAGGTTTCAAGGGCACAGTCGGGGTCAAGGTGGAATGGGACTAGGGAGGGGTTGCAACCAAATAATTTCTTACAATTACGGAGGGCTAGGGCATTATGCCCACAATTATACGGACCCAACTAGGATATCATGTTAGTACTGTAATTAGTTTGATCATGAGGCAGAAGATTTACATTTATTGATAGCGAAGATGTGTGAAAAATGGGTACTCCTGCCACCTCCAACCCACAATTTACAATGATGAGGTCTGAACCGCGCAAAGAAGACCCAAACATAAACATGATTCTCAAGAGTGATATGACAATGGGAGATGATAAAGGGAAGCAACCATAAGAAAGCACGTGGGTTCGCAAGGCTCCTACAAAGGAACTCAAGTTTGATTTAGAATGCGCAAAGGAGACATTCATGGAAGCTAAGAAGAGCTTCACAGAGGCCTCCACTTTAGGTAGTGAGTATCAACTAGGACCAAGGATGGATCCTTCCATGCTCACTACCTTTTTGGATACATGCATGAAATTTTTGTGTGACAGCAAGGTAGTCAAAGGGCTAAAAGAACTTATCCCTAGGTGTGTGGGGTCAGGGGAACCATGCATGGTCCAAAACCTGGAAAAGCATACATTGCACATAGGAAAGGAGATGAGGTTGATTGCATAAATAGGAAAGTACGAAATGGATCAGGTAATCCTGGATCTGGGCTCGAAGGTGAATGTACTACCAAAGCAAACATGGAAACGCATGGGCAGGCCCATGTTACAATGGTCCACTATTCAGTTACAAATGGTAAACTAACATAAGATTTTTCCCATGGGAAGATTGCAAGGGGTGACAGTCAATATTGAAGACACGAGTGCACAAGTGATTCTGAAGTGATAGAGATTGTTGATGATAGAAATCCCTATCCCCCACTACTAGGAATAGACTGGGCTACCGATATGAATGGAGTCGTAAATCTGAAGAAGCACAAAATGACCTTTGAGAAAAAGTCACTACGCGTAGTAGTACCACTAGACCCAGCTGAGGGAACACGATACACTGAACTACTACGCAACGATGATAGTGATGACGATCTCAACTGTATCTATCAGATAACTAGACAAGGAGAGGATTGGGTGAATCCGACTGTGGATGGAAGGATTTTGTGGGAGTGTGAGAGCTCCTGCACTTTAGATTTAGATGAAGAGATAGATCGATGGGAGAATCGGCTGCACGAAATAACAACGCTAAACTGAAACATGGTGATCAGGTCATTGTGTTGTGTAAAAGGAGAGGCAAGGGAGCCGGTGACATATGATGGATTGTTAGCGGTGGATGACTTTCTCAGCAAATTCGAAAGTGCAGTACCACAAGAGCAGCGGTTTGATGTGCTGAAGGTGGCACTACACGCAACACCTGCACGATGGTGGAGTACACATCAAGAAACTTTTGAAGACTGGTGCAGATGTAGAAGGATGATGCACCTACATTTTGGAAAGCCCAACTTGGAACAAAAGCCAATTAGCTGAGGTAGAACAAATTGTGTGCCCACCTTTCTCGATGGTTACAGGTATATGTTGTACAGTTCGTGCAAGCAAACTGCCTAGAGAGTCAGAAGAAACCATAGTAGCAGGAAGGGTGATGTGTATTACCAATTCTCCATGACGAGGCATTCAATAGGATGTGCAAAGTACTGAACAAGGTTTACCAAATGGGACAAATTGATTGGGACCTGCACGTGCCAGCGGTTCGATGGGTCTATTGGACCATGTGCAAAAACCTCAATGTGGAGATTATTATAAAGGTGTGAAATAGAGTATAACTCAAGATTTCTAAAGGGAATACCAAAAGGAATCCACATGTAATAGTCTTGGCAGTTATGACAGCGTGCAAGGACTAGGACAAAGGAATCACACAGCTACGTGAGGAAAAGGAGGAAGCAACGAGGGTACATATGGACCTCAATCTTCAAATTGCCGAACTGTGATTAAAGGCGCAGTCCTCTATACCCCCAGAAGTTAGGTTATAGCATGTTGGCACTATTCAAAAATGGCTAGATAAAATAAGCCAGGTAGTACAAAACTGCACGCTACGTTAGAAGAATCATTCATGGTCCTCACTTCATTATAGGAGGACCCCAATATAAAACACTTGGAAATGGAGGCACGGTAGCTTCAAGTGCAGTACGACAGTGTGGGAAAAATATCATAGACAATTATCCAGACCCAATGGCTTGTGAAGCTATAGCAGGCAAAGGCATTGAAGCAATAGGTGGATGCTACACGACAGAAAGAGGCAATCCTTAAAACGCGTGTCCAGCCTTGGATTGATGAGGCCTTCCTCATCACTGTAGAAATCAAAGGAGAGCTCACATAAATGAAGGTGATGCATGCCTTAAGACATGGATTTTCCCCTAACAATGAGAATTCGGCTGAGAGAATGGAACAAATCTATCAGACTTCAGAACAGTGCACTGTAGACCTCTGAGCAGCACAGGATCGGTTGGCGGGGATCTGTTCCAAGATCGCCACACCAGTAGAGTTACTTGGGAAGAGTCACGATGATTGTGTTGGAGCCATATTGGGCATCGGGTCCCCCACAACAGGTTTTGGGGCTCAAAGCCTAAGTTTTGGTCAAAGATGTTGTAAAACTTTGTGAATTATGGGCACAGGGCATGAAGTAGGGGTTAAGTCATAGGGTTGTCTGCGCTAAAGTAATTTAATGAATGTAAAGTCATGTCGACCTACCCATGGTCCGTGGACCATGGTATTGTATAAATAAAGTGAGGTTGTAAGTTGTAAAGAGAGTTGAGATGATAGAGAGTAGCAAAAGAATGGTTCGAGCTTAGAGTAGAATTCTAAGTGTCTTGGGTTGTAGTAGTAGGAAGAGGCTATGTAGCTGAGTGCACAGAGGCCTAGTAGAGCCTGCAGCTGAGTGCACGGACCACTGTAGCTGAGTGTGCAGGGCAGAGTTGAGTCTGTAATCAAGACTGAAAGCTAATAAAGAGAAGTTATTCTAATTCTATGTAATTGTTGTGCAATATTGTCTTTATGTTTATTTTTGTTCATGTATCATGCGCACTGATATGAGTGTTGAATATGCTCTAATAACCATAAATATTGCACACACAAGTAATCAGTTAATTAGTGAGGAACTTAGGTAATATATGAGTCGCACCCTGAGTAGGGCTGTGTGAAAGCCACACTGTAGGTTGCGAAGGGATCGCATGTGTGCGCAGTGACAGGTCGGACTGTGAACCTCCAGAAGCCCATCAGACATCCCAAGGGTGTAGAAACCTAGTTCTAGCACCCTCCCATACTACTTCAAGTGAGGCCTCAGTACACGCTCCACAGACTGTTGCCGAAAGGGCCAGTAGTACCGAGATTTGTTTGGCTAAATCACCTCTGAACCTGGGTCATACCCCACTAAGCCAACAGATAGTTAGTCTACTATGGAATCCAATGTTATATTTGAAGTTTACTAACCATCTTAATCTTGTCTTTAGCCTAGAATACAATTGTTTGGTACTCAAAAGTACTCCATACATAGCCTGGTTATGACATCTGCTTTCTTGGTTTCTCTTTTTTATCCAAAGCTAATCAAACAATTAGCATGTATGTACCCACATCTATGCACAAATCATAAGTGAAGGTTACAATGTTCTCCATTCCACACCATCCAAGTTTTTAGGTGTTATGTGTACCAGGGTGTGAACCTAGGTAATTTGCATGTTTACACCTCACTTTAGTCATTAAGTGACCCCTGTAAGATAAGAGAATATAACCTATTTATCCATGATCAAATTAGTTTATGGAATACTTCTTATATTGTCTGTTTTAGAACTAGACAACATTATTAATGCAATCTAATAGTTGAACTTCTCTTAATAGGAAATACACATCTCAAATTCTACAATTGTCAATTGATTTGGATAGATTTCTACATATAATATTATCAAATCAATTATCTTTGTACACCACATTCTTGTTTCAAAGTACCACTTAGCCATTGAATATTAACAACGAGTTGTTGCACGGTTTATTATTCAGCTCATAAGTCAAGCGAAGAGGCGGAATTTTGAAACAAAAGGTAAATAGCCTTTGATACTATGGATTTGGAAAAAGAAACAATAGTCCAATGATTTTCTCTGTTAATTCCTTCTAGTGCAGTGATGCTTTAAATCTACCAGTAATAGAAACAAGTTCCTAAAGATACCATATTTGATAAAGCTTTCAGGGGCATGCGAGTTTTTTTGTTTGTAAAATCGTGAGTTGCATGATAAGCAAGGAAGAAAAAAAGCATTACTTTCTTAGTTCAAAGACAAGCCTTGGTACCCACTACCACATGAAGTATAATAGTTGCTCGATTCTTAGATCTGATGTTGGCCAACACCAAGTGAAATTGATAGCATATCAATGCCTAAGAGTCAGAACTTGTGAGTCGAAAACACCCAAATGTGGATTTTAATGTCTCAATCGAAACCAAAATGCAATATTTTTTTAACTATATGGATAGTCAGCTAGTTAGTATCTGGTTGCAATCTTCCATATACAATCATTTCATAGGCCCGCACCTTATTGACACTGCCCAAGGTTTTCCCATGGATTCTCATATGATCTAGTGGCATGCCTACACTCCTCTCTGTGATGCATATCTATGTATACATAGAAGTAGTCAAGTTGGCTACAAATGTTTGCTAACTCAACACCAACATAAATGGAAATTTTATCATAAATATACTATAGCTAGCATTGCCTATAACATGATCATGGTCCTACTACCATAGTCGAATGTATTACTAACATGTATATCTTATGTAATATGCACAATTAGTTAAAATAGCCTTATAGGATGCATTTTCCCTCACCCATGATGCATAATGCATAGCATAGATAACTTGAACCCTAGGCTATATACTTTCAAGCCTTAACCATAGTTACCCGATTTACCTAGTTGTCTCAAGCATAATTATTCACTATCTTAAACAAAAGATGGGATAGCACCATTAATCCATAATATCCACACATTATTTTCCTTTGGTAATCTGAGCTTGGACTGAATTTATATGCAATGCTTGTCACATGCACACATATATAATAATGTCATGTACCCAAAGTCAACACAAACAATTCTACTTATGCATAGTGGTCACGTCCACATTATTCAATCAATTCTTATGCAAGAACAACCTAAGCCATTTCTGTTAGATGCTTATAGAATTGAGAACATAGAGAGTAAGGATTCAACATACAAAACATCCCATGCAAATGAGATTGTCTGAAAGGATGTCAATTAGAAATCCGACCACCTCCACCCAACCTAGAACTGTCTTCCACCAGTTCAACCCTGAGTTGAGAGTTCTTGCCATGGATCAACTGTATCCTATTGATCTCTTCAATGGGTATTTAATATCATCTTTCATGATATGGTTTCCATTCGTAGCATCCCATTTTTATGGATATTTTTTATCCATTTTCCCAGGCTTTTCCCAGAAAAGTTCACCTTTATCTCCTGCAAAGATTTTCCTCATTAAAGATTGCCTTTATCTCCCGCATGCCTTTTATGTTTTCTTCTTAACTTAGCATCTTTCTCCAGCTAAGTAGCTTAATGGATATTTATCTCCAAATCCATTAAGATTATCTAGATTTCGATCTAGAAGTCTTACCATGAAAGAATTATCCATTCCCATTCACCAATGGGATTTGGCAAGAACCTCATCTCTTGGTGCCTCTCTCTTCCAAGTGATTAAATTATTTTATAAAGTATTTACTTTCATTGTTACATATCAGACCTAGCTTTTCTTAGCTTAAGTCAATAAAGTGTTACATACAATGAAGGAGTGTTACATTGCTAAGGGTTGAGATTTATAGTATGAAGGGTGATTCACGTAAACAAATAGATGAAGTTTGAGTGACATAGATAAATATTTGAGGGTTGAAGTTTTGTAGTTAGAGGGCCAAGTCACGTAGTGAGAGAGCCACAAGCTAAGCTTCATAAGAAAATGGGATGCATGATGTAAACATAAAGCCAAACACTGAGCTCCATAGCCATAGGGTTGAGTCATGTAAACAGAGATTCGAAGCCTGAGCTCCGTAACCAAAGGGTTGAGTCACATAGTTTTAGAGCCAAGGTCGAATATCCATAGCGAGAGGGCCTAGTCACATAGACATTTAGTGAAGGGATAATCGTTGTAGCTAGAGGGCGAGGTCACATAGCGAGAAATATGAGGCCTGATATTTGTAGCTAGGGGATTAATTGGCGTAGCTAAAGATCCAAGCATTGAGATTTTTAGTCATTAAATAAGGGTGATTAGTGTAATCTTTCACTTCTCTAAAGATATAACTTGTTTTGTGGGTTTGTTCCACAATTGGTACATATTACACAAACTATGTGGTTGACTATATAAGGAGTCAAAATCACACATAGATGATGAGAGGAATAAGTCAAAATGTGAATGTTTGATCACTATGAAGGTTTTTAATTCTCGTGTGACGACCAATGACATGATCAAGCGTGCCCCCCCCATTTCATTAAAGGTATAATCATGCATTACAAATCCAATTTATGTGAATACTATGACAAATTGCATTGCACAGCCTAGCTGGTAGAATATGTGGATGGTATAGCCAAGGTTGTCAGTTAAAAACTTGTTCTACACGTCATAAAATGATGTTTTTATGTTTGACACAAATCTGCATTTCATTGAATATGTAAGTTACTAGAAATGATCATTTCCTAGAGTTGTTACCCGAAATATGTCATTTTCTAGAATGCACTGTAAAGGGCGTTTTTGTAGAATGATTAATTTGATTATTGATTTTATATGGTTGTTGGGGCTTTTTGGACTCACTGTAGAGTTAAGTTAAATTCTAAAGAAGCATGAGAGTCAAATTTTGGAGGTGCAATGTTATAAAGGCATGATAATCCTTGTTGATGTATATTTTGATGACTAGATTCTCTATTGTATAGCTTAGAAGCTTATGCGAAGGTTCTAGTGATGTTATTGAAGCACATTTTGAGATGAGTTGTATATGACCATGTTGATGAACAAGTTTTAATAGAGCTTCGATATGGCATAAGAAATTTGGAGTGAAGTTTGTATAGTACATGTTGTTAACAATAATATGCAATGAAGAGTTGGAAGATCATTATTAGATGAAAAGTTGGTGGATATGGTTTGAAATATTTTGAAAATAGGTCTACAAGGAGTTGAAGAAGTAGGTGGGTTCCCCCACTAAGTTTGGATCATCAATTAGTTCAAATCCTAGAGAAAATCGAAGCTCGCTCATCATTGAGGGTGGTGCCTCAATCAAGTTGCAGGCTATAATGAGCAACTGCTTGCATATTTTTGAGGTTGGTTCATTAGTAAAGCTGTAGCCCATTGCAAGTAGTTTCTTGCATATCTTGGTGGATAAGGGAATTTAACATATTGTTACTTACAAATCTATGTAATAAATAGAAGAAAGAAGAAGAAGAATAATTTGTGGTTATCTCATGTATGGGTTTCTGCAAAAAATATTTGAAGAAAAAAAATGTGAATTTCTAAAATAGTTGACACTTATCATGATAGGTACGTGTGGCTCCTTGATATTCATAATATGGTTGTTGGCAAAGGAGGAGACTAAGCTTAGCTTACCATATGTTAGACTTAATATTAATATTTTAGACCACACTTGGTTTCAAAAGAAATACTTATGTATTATTTCAATTGTATATCTTTTATAATTGCTTAAAAAGAAAGGGCTTTCACTCATACTTGTTAAATTTAACCCTACCCCATGTAAGATATTGCATGATATGTTGTAATTTTAATTTTATTTTTTTTTGAACTTCTATATTTTGTTATAACATTGAACTCTTACCAAAGTATTTTCGGTTGACTTCAAAATAGGCATCTTATACCAAATCAATTCCTTCCTAATGTAAATTTTGTGCAGACAAGTCCCAACATTGAGATCGTTCCCAATTCTTAAATCAACCTCATACTACCTATCAAATATTGAAAATATTTTTTCTAAACTATATAATGTTAAAATTTCTTTCTAATATATTTTGTTACTTGTAACGTGAAATTTGTATTGCATGTAAAATATTGCAATTAAAAAAAGAGAAGCATTTTCCTTGCCAAGCTCTCACTCGGGAGACCGAAACATAACCAAGAAAACAATATCCACAAAAAACAAAATGTAATAAAAAGTAAGAGGAAAATATGAATTTCAAAATATAAAAGTGGCTCTATCAAGAGATACATTGTGTAGAAAGAGTAATAACATAAGTCACATAGAGGAAAGACATGAGAGCACTACTATGAGGGGTATGAATCTGAGACTACAATCTGAATAGGCTCCTTTGAGCCTTCCTGAGTAGTTCCTACCATAGGGGGGATACCAAGGTACTGTTCTATGTAGTCCAAAGGGAAATACAACACTCTTATGGGATAATGAAAGAATTTTAATGAATTAAGGACATCCTCTTTGTGATCCTATTTGTCCACCAACATGCACCACAATAGAAATTTAATCTTGCCATACAAATCAATCATTTTCATGTAATGTTTAAAATGTCCCATGATGTTCCCTTTATTAGGGGTCCATTGAACCCATTTTACCAATACCTTAGTGTCTATGAGTTTGGTTCTACGTGTGAATGCCTCTCCCTCAAATTTTAGAATTTATTAATGAATAGCGCATGACATTAGTTCCTAGTATCATCCATTAAATTCCTACAAATGATCGTGAATTTAAGTGTGCCCCCTTTGCGATTTCTTTTGATAGTATTCTTGCCCCTCCTCAAAATTGTGTCCACCGAAGTATCAGTGAGACAAGGGATAGATTTTCGACAATCTAAAAGAAGGGGATACCAATATATCTCTAAATTATCAAGAGGTTAGCACCCCATCAAAATATCAGTGTTGATCTATTCTAGATAGGGGATAATGCATACAAGATTCTAGCCAAGCACACTTAGTTAAGGATGGTGTCTTGATTCTCTAGACCCACTTCTTCCAGAAAACATAGTACACTCGAGAAGCACACTTGCCATGAATTCCGCCAAGGAATAAAGATTTCACAATTATACGAGTGAGGTAAAAATGAACATAACTAGATGACCACAGGTGGTAGGGCATGCAACAACATATCCATTAACTATGGATTGAAAATCCATCATAAACTATAGGGTAAACAAGGGTGTTTTTGAATTCTCGCAAAAGCCATGCCCAAATACTTCTCAATAAAACATCCCTCCCTTTACTGCTAAAATTATACATACAACTAAATCCAAGAGGAGGAAAACTCAAATTAGAGTTTGAATAAGTTGGCACAATAATAAAATGGACATATTAGAGTAACCACCATTCCCTCCAAATCTTCTAGAAAACTCAAAAAGGAGTCTTACAATAATTATTCAGAGAGTGGGGTCATTTCACTTTCTAGGAAAAATTCAATAAACCCAAATTCAAGTAGATGAGTAACATTTGGAAACTATAAACATAAGGAATGAGATTCCTACAAGGGTTTGAGACTTCACTGTTTATTGTGAGTATCAAAACAATAGACAAGAGATCAAAGCCTCCACACATCTTGAAATAATAATACTATATCATTTTGTTACATGCTACATGCGCTAGAAGACTTACTAGTAAATAAGCATAATATACCAAAACTAGAATCATGTAATGATAGAATTTTACTCAAAAGTTAATGATTTTCGAGACAACTGGAAGTAAACTATCACCATGTATAATAATGACACATTTGGATTTCCTCAATCGACACAATAATTAAATGATTATAGAAAATGAATCATTGTTCCCTCCAACTCTTTTAGAAAATCATAAAGGGGACCTTACAATAAGTCTTCACAAAGTAAGGCCACTTCACTTTCTAAGTCAAAATCAATAAGCCAACTGAAGTAGACATAAAGAAATTTAAAGTTATAAACAAAAGAAGTGAGATGACCACAAGGATTTGAAACTTCAATTTCAGTATCAAAATAACAAATTAGAAACTACAGCCTCCTCACATCTCCCAACCAGAACAACACTATTTCCTTTGCTCACATGTTATAGGTGATATTAGACTTTCTAATTAAAAACCATAATATACTAAACCCAAAATAAATAAATTATAAAAAGTTACCGATAAAATGATTCTTTTCCACACCAATGCAAGTAAAATCTACCCCTCCATACTAAAGAATCCAGTGGCCAACCTTTATCCTAATGTGAACGTGACACAAAGAAATGTTATTCCACCTTGGCGGCATAAGGAAGAACAAGTTCATTTCCTCCCAGCACCACTAGATTCAGTAAGCTAGCAACTCACAAACCACAAGAACAAATACTTTTCATGAAGAACGCCGGGGGTGGTCTTGTATCAACTTCTTCCATATGAATAAAAAAACTCGAAAAACTCGCATAATTCCCATCACCGCTATTCTTCTTCATTATGTTCAATCATTTTAAGCATGTTGGGGACCAGCTTCCACGTCCCCGGGTTGTTCTTCTATGTGTGGAGACTATACCCGTCACCTTCCCCACCCATTTATATCGAGTTTCCCCCATTCGAGGATTGCTAAAATATTGTTATCGCTCAATTTCGAAATTAGTTTGGTTCTGAGAGAAATATTATATCTCATTAGCTTACCATTTAACTTATTGTAATCAGTGATTTATTCTAGCTTCCAAATTGGGAAAATCCTCACTGATAATTGATGTGAGTCTTTCTTGTTTGATCCTAATTCTCAAATTGGCCCCTTTCACTATGAAAACCAATTTTATAAATTACGTAAAGGATTTAATTTGACGGAATGCTTGATTTACTTTCTGGAATAAGCATGCATACTGATGTCAGTTAATTAGAATGCATGTACATTTAAAGATGTGCAAGGAGGAAGAAAAAAAATCCTCCTTTGGATAAGTGGAATAATCTTCTTATAGAAGATCTGAACGTTTAGGAAATGTATTAGAATAATAAAGAGAGGATTTTAAATAGTAAGTAAAAAAAACCAAACAACCAATAATGGAAATTGAATTATGAATAAATAAACCAATAATGGAAATTGAATTATGAATCAACAAATTATAACGCAGGAAGAAATTGAACCTCACATGACAGAAAAATGTGGTGCGATGGAGAAACACAACACTTATCAAAAGGGAAATGAATATCCACCAACAGGAACCAGAGTGTTGAATCGCCTTTTTTTTATTATTTAGAAATAAGCTAATTATAATAAATAAAAGGGAAGGGCTTTTTGTTGCTAAATTTTTGGTAACATACGAAATAAAAATAAATAAAAGGGAAGGGATTTTTGTTGCTAAATTTTTGGTGACATACGAAATAAAAATAACAATGAGAAGTAATTATTGTTCAATCTATTTGCAACAAATTTTGATTCTATAACCTATTGCTCAATTTATTTGCAACAAATTTAGATTCTATAAGTTAGATGTGTTGAATTTCTTTTACTATATTATTACATTAGGGACTATTGTAAGGATGTTTTTTAAGGAGGTAGACAACTATCATATACATGTAATGCATCTTGCTCTTGTCTTTTCCTTAAATTTTTTTAATAGACAAAGCATAACACTAGTTTGTCATTTTTGAAAAATTTATTGTATGAATTGGCTTAACTTATATTTTTATATTTATTTACAAGGAAGTTTTCTAATGAGGATAAAGTAGTGATATATATGGTGATATGTCTAATTCTTTTGTTGTATTGGCTTATTAATGGAATAAATCTACATTTTACATATGACAGTAGTTTTATTTCATTTATTACATCTCATAAACCACTAAAATATGGATTGGGTTATGACAAGTAAATCTTGAAATTGAATTAATTGGTATCTACCCAAATATGGATGATTTTGTATACCAAATGGTTGACATTCTAGATGGGTCTTCTCTCCAAGGAAAACTCTTTTGAATTTCCCATTAAACTCCTCATTGAATGAAGCTCTATGGTTTCTTAACATACTTACAAAATAAGATTATACTTTCTCATTATTCCTTTAACTAGCTATATTAATTATTAACCCATTTTAAATTTAAGTTATACTTTATCATCATTATCCTATTTTAATTTTACCTAACCATAATTTAAACATATTAAATTGATCATTGTAAAAGAAATGGAATGAATTTTATTCACAAAAAATTTGATGAATCTATTATTGATAGCTTACAAGACAACACTAATAGCAACTTCCAACTTGCCAAGGTCTGAGACATCTACAAACACTCCCATCAATTATCAATAATTTGGTAGTTTCATACTAGTGGGAAACTTACTATTCAAGTCTCATCAAAATAAGACAACATCAATTAATTAATCAACATGTACAATATTTATCACCTTTGGTTTTGAACTTATAAAATGCAATGAGGAAACGTATTTTCTTCACCACTAGTTTGCATAAAGTTTTCACATGAAATAAATTATTATTTATTCATTTTTAACCACGGAAACTTTGTAAATATTTGGAGTAATTTGGACAAGGCCCACGATCAAACCTTCCTATTTCTACTATAACACCAAGATCATATTAGAGAACCTTTAATCTATATATCTCAATAAATTATGATTTAACAAGAACCAAGGGGTCTTAACCCAACCGAAGTGGATTTGTCTACACGATTGTGTACTTTTATAGCCTTATCACAAGGGGCCAATATGTCTCTTTATGTGATTTGAATTAGGTGGAGAGGACAACAAAAGTCTCTTTATTTTTAACAATGGTAACATTGTAAATATTTGGAATAATATGGACATGACATAGGGATAAATCTTATTGTCACCACTATAACCCTAAGAGTATATCCAAGAATCTACAATCTAGACATACTAATAACTAATGACTTAACAAGAGCTAAAAGGTCCCAACCCCACAAAACTGGATTGTGTCTCATAGGGTGCCTACTTTTCTAGCCTTATCATGACAGGCCAACAACCATGAGACAAGATCATCCATTATTACCCAAGACCCCATAACCTAGTTATGACAATAATTTATGACTTAGAAAGATATGAAATTTCACATGGATAAGGGTGGCTATTCTTTGACCTTCATCACAAGGGGCAAACATGTCTAGTATAATTGAACTTGAGTGGATGGAATAACAAATCATGGAACCAACCACACACCATCCATTATTACCCGAGACCCCATAACCTACTTATGACGATAATTTATGACCTAGCAAGATACGAAATGTCACATGGATAGGGGTGCCTATTCTTTGAGCTTCATCACAAGGGGCCAAACATGTCCAGTATAATTGAACTTGGGTGGATGGAAGAAAAAATCATGGAACCATCCACTCAAGCTACCGACCAAACATGATGTCCACTCTTATTTAAGAAACACTAACTTTATCAAAATTTAATAGTCCACTCTTATTTAAGAAACACTAACTTTATCAAAATTTAACAGTCCACTCTTATTTAAGAAACACTAACTTTATCAAAATTTAATATTGTCATTAAGAAAAACAAAATAATTATTACTCTTGATCCCTTTTAAATTTAATGTGTATTTATTTTTATTTTTGTACAAAAGAAAATCCTTAATAAAAAATATAAATTGTGAGGAATCTAGAGAAGTCTATCCACATTGTAACAATCCATTTCAATGATTGAAAATTATATCTAAAAATTACTTGCAAAAATGAAAAACTAGTTCATGTCCTAAAATAGGGTGACCATAATCTTAAAGGCTTCATCATCCATGCATTTTGTGATTTACAAAGTCCATATTTTATGATCTCCAAAGTCACTATCATGATTCGTAAAGCTTCCTTAGAGATATGATCAATTAAGCTATTTAGTTTTTTGTATATGTGATTTGTGTCATGTCATTCCCACTTTGTTGTTTCTTTCTTGATTTTCTTTATAATAGCCTCTAAGGAAGGAGTTGCCACTTCTACCTTTGCATTTGTCTAGTCGAAGACTAATTTACAATCTCCAAAATATTACAATTTCTTGATGTTATAGAAATTACATAAATGTAAGAGAGTTTATAGGGTTGCAAACATAGCTTTAGAGTTTGTTCCTCTACTAGGAGCAAAACATATATATATATGATAAAAGTGATATTTATTGAGATAAAGTGTAGCACTGACACCACATGTAGGAGGTTGGTCTACGATGACGCCATCACAGAAACCCAATGGAACTTCAACCATTAATTGTTGCATAATGAGTAGGAATTGTCTTTAGTGTGACTTTTTGGACTTCCGGTGGGAGAATCTGACGGAAATATTTTTGGTGAAATCTTGATTTGCATTATTTAAACTTGTTTTTTGACTATATATATGGATTCAACACCCTCAAAAACCCCTAGAACATTTCTATTGTGCAAGGGTTAACCGTCAAACTTGTGATTTGAATGAATTCCTACTAGATTTTAGAGAAACTAGAGTGGAAAAATCCAATAGAAAAACTTCCAAAAATTGCACTAAAGACAACTTGTAATGGGTATAGTTTGTTTCTTATTTCTTGTATTAGCTTTGAAAAATTTAACCCAGGAATCAATGAACTCACTACTATTTTACTCGTGATGAATTTCTCCTAAAAAAATAACACATTTCTCCTATATAAAAAAATAGCGCAATTATGTGCCCACTATACAAATTGTACAAAAGTTGAAAAGAAGACATAATCCACTAATGAATGCTTATTCCTTTTGTATTTATTTATTTTTACTTGATTTTATATTTTCTTTTAAAATGAATTAAGTCAAAAATAAGAAATTTTATAGAAATATTGATTTATAGAAAATTTAAATATGGAAATTTCATTTTATAGTTTAAACCGAGTATAAAGATAGATATGTTAAGAATTTTCAACAAAAGAGCCAAAATCCTATTCTCTCTTAAAAATATATTGTTTTTTCTCAATAATAATACATTAAATAATTATGGCACACAATTCTAAATCATTTAAGAAATATTGAAATACTCAAAATGACTCATTAAAAATAAAATCACCACACAAAATTAATTTTTTGACCAATTAATTGTACCCAAACTCACGAATTCTTGCATTTTTAACTTTAAAATGGAGTTGTTTTTAGTGGGGCTTTTGGGACTTTCTAAAATCTGGCTAAAAAATTTGAGGTGAAATTTTGATTTATGTTATTTAAACTGGTTTTTTTGAGTGTATGTATGGATTCCACAGGGTAAAAAACCGCTAAGGAACTTCGATTGTGCAACAGTTACCTATGAAACTTGTGATTTGTAATAAACATTTTTAACTTTAAAATGGAGTTGTTTTTAGTGGGGCTTTTGGGACTTTCTGGCTAAAAAATTTGAGGTGAAATTTTGATTTATGTTATTTAAACTGGTTTTTTTGAGTGTATGTATGGATTCCACAGGGTAAAAAACCGCTAAGGAACTTCGATTGTGCAACAGTTACCTATGAAACTTGTGATTTGTAATAAAC
>APFE031331194.1:119410-129798 GCA_000404065.3 Pinus taeda | reverse complement strand
TTATTATTTAATTGACACTCTACACCACCCTTGGGACTTTACTCCTCTTAATTTATTTATGGTCCAAAATTGACACTCTACACAACCCTTGGACCTTTACTCCTCTTAATTTATTTATGGTCCAAATTAGGGTTAAAAGTAACAAAAATAAATTACTCCATTTAAAATAGACTAATAGCCCAACAGATATCACTATTAAAATTTAAGTTACATTTGTTTATTATTATTTAATTGACACTCTACACAACGTTTGGAACTTCACTCCTTTAACTTTATTTATGGTCCAAATTAGGGTCAAAATTAACAAATTCTGACGTGGCTTAAACCCCAAATACCCATATTCATCAAACGAAACCCGTTGTGAACATCAAGACTAAATCCATTGTACCTTCACCCTATTTAAAATCTATTTATAGTCTTAATTGATCAGTGCGCAGATGACCTAAACCCTAAATACCCATCAAATGAAACCCGTTGTTCGTTTCCTCAGATATCAAAACTCTCCAATCTGAGTTACGGTTTATTCTCTGTTCTCTGGTTATTCTGTTCTTCATTTCCAATCGCGGTAACATAGACAGCGAAGCTCAGCAATTTGCAGTCCAAACAATACGAAATGGAGTACAACAGATATGGTCGTGCTGGTGAAGCTGCAACAAGAGGAAGCGGTGGAAGTTCAGGGCAGAGTCACTTAGTGGAACATCGTCTCCGTGAAGCTAGGGTTTTTCTCCACCCCCAGCTCTTGCCATCTACTCGTCCAGCTGTTCCCTTACCATATGGATCTTTTACGCGCGACAATTTTGGACGCCTAGGCATTGACGTGCTTGGAACACATTTGGTTGACGGCGGGGCTACACTGTCGCCCTATGGTTTTAGAGAGCCGATCGGAATATCCGTGAGGGAGCCTGAGCCATACAGAGAACCCATTGGCATGCCCCTCTGGAATGGAATGGGCGTTATAGAACCGAGATATCGCAGCCATGATCTGGCCAGAAGAGAAAGCACAGGCCTGGGACGGGAACCTTTTGTTAGAGGAGGTCAACATCTGCCACTGCTACAACGACAGGTTCTTATCCTGTACACTCCCTTTTATATTTTTTTATTGTAATAATACTATATATAACCAAGATTGGTAAATTTAAATTTTATCCATATAAAAAATTATATGGGTAATGCTTATAGAGAGGTTTCAAAGTTGCATATCCTTCTTAGGTTAGATAGTTTCATACATCTTT
Organism: Pinus taeda; assembly: GCA_000404065.3. Taxonomy (NCBI): domain Eukaryota; kingdom Viridiplantae; phylum Streptophyta; class Pinopsida; order Pinales; family Pinaceae; genus Pinus; species Pinus taeda. The sequence goes on along the minus strand of APFE031331194.1, from coordinate 128,566 downwards.
GAAATTAAGGATTGAAAAAGATTTAGGCTTATGATTTTCTCTACGAGATAACTAAAATTTTGAAGTCTATGAAATTTCACTTTTAAATAAGATGCAGTTTATAGTGGCTAACAATATAGATATAAAAGTATTTGTTAATAAAAGAGGAAATTTGGTTAATTAGAGTGTAATTATTGAAAAGCATTTTCAGGAATTCTCAAGAGTAAATTGTTGAAGAAGTTTCTCAAAAATCTCAGAGAAAAAAGAACAAGAAGTATAATACTTAGTAAGACAACTCCATCAAAACTACATTCCATCATTGTAAACCTCTTTTCTATAGAAGCCATTTCCCAACACAACCACTTAAGTTGTGTGTTACATAGAACTATGAGTCCCATAATTCCACTATGAGATAACTTCTACCTAACCCAATAGGATTTCATAGAGTCCTAATACAAAGAAAATTCCTCAGATTTAGAAAATTCCTTAGATTTAGACTATGAGTGAGTCTCTACCTAACCTAATAGGATTGCATAGTCCTAATACAAAGAGTTTACATAGAACTATGAGTCCCATAATTCCACTATGAGATAACCTCTACCTAACCCAATAGGATTTCATAGAGTCCTAATACAAAGAAAATTCCTCATATTTAGAAAATTCCTTAGATTTAGACTATGAGTGAGTCTCTACCTAACCTAATAGGATTGCATAGTCCTAATACAAAGAGAATCCCTCAGATTTCCACCATGAGTGAGTGTCTACCTAACACAATAGGAGTGCATAGAGCCCTCTAATACAAATTTCTTAGATTTCCACTATGAGTCAGTCTATACCTAACACACTAGGGGTGCATAGAGCCCTCTAATACAAAGAAAATCCCCTAATGAAAACATTGCTACCATGGTGCCCCATGACAACATGTGACTAGACGACTCCGTAAATTATTTTCCTTTAGTGAGTAAATAAGCATGATGGCACTCACCATTTTTTGTCAATCTTGAATGAGATTATACTTAACACTGTACTTTCCTTAATCAACTTGAGTCTTAGGGAATTGGGTGAGTGATAAATTCCCATTGGTTAACAACAAATTTTTTTTGTCTTTTCATATGATAACTTCTGTTTCTCAGTTTTGAGACTCCCCAATTGCATTATTTTTAAAATATTTTTAAATAATTTAATATATTAATTAAAATAACAATGAATTAAAAATATTGTTTACTATTTCAAAAATATTTTTATTATTTCATATTCATCCACGAAAACTGTTCGTAATATTGACTTTTTATATATACCAATTTCTATTTTTATTATTATTAGTTTTATTCTATAGATTTTTTAACCGTTTCTTGAAACCATTTCTAATAATTTGGAACAGATAATTGCAAGAGAAATACAGGAAACACCTTCCTCTACTGCACGCAGGAAGCGACCGGTACGAAGGATTACACCATCTTCCCAGAGAGACCCCAAGCTCACTCCACCAATGGATTCAGACACAACAGAAGGCAGTTCGTCTTCCTCCTCTACTGATGAGGACAGTAATAGCTTGCCAGCCGATTCAGAACCTAAACAAAATTTACAAGTTCAGCCAGAAAAAGAGGTGATTTCTTTTTCAAACCTGCACACGTATCATGCATTAAAATAATTTATTTAATGTTTTAAACGGTCGAAATCAAGGTTTGTTATATTCATTTTTAATTTAATTTTAGATTTTTTTTTTTTTAACTTTTCATTCCTACATATTAAAAAAAATCAAAACGTATCTCGATCTGCATTTTAAAAATATTGACGTAAACTGAGATGGGTATATATTCATGTTTTCATTTAGGTAGTATTGTTTGTATATTATTTTTAATATATAAAATAGACTATGGAGAAATTGGAAGCAAATGTTACCTTGAGAATTTTTTTTACATATAACAATGGGTTTTATCCAAGGTATGAGTTATATTCTAATTACTGTTAGATTTAATATGGTGTTTCAGGTCTCACATCAGGAGTTAAATAAGACAAATCAGGAATCGCAGCCTATGTTTACAGAGAAATCTGAGATTAAAGTGGAAGCCAAAGAAAATTATACAGATTCAAATAACGTTGAAAGACCTGGGTGGTGCTCACTTTGTGATATTGACTGTGTGACCAAAGAAGTGCTTCACAAATCTCATGCATTTGGAAAGAAACACCAGTCTATGTTAAAAAAATTCGAAGAAGCATCCAGAGCTCGAAAGAAGTGGCTAGAGTCAGTGGGATGGTGTTCTCTTTGTGAAGTCCATTGTGAAACCATGGAAGCTCTCCATACAGAACATAAACTGACAGAGAAACACCAAATGATGTTAGGAAAGCAGCCAAAACCACCAAAAAAGCAGGATGACCAGGTCCAAGACATTGACAGTTGTATTGGAAAAAGAAAACAGCAAGAGGAAGAAGGAAGCATGTCATCCGCAAAGCGTCAAAAGTTGTTAGTTTCCAGAAAAGACTGCAAAATATGTAATAAAGTCTTTAGCAGTCAGATTGAACTTGAATCACATCTTGGAGGTAAGAAACATGCTTCCCAATTGAAAAGGCTTGAAAATTCTGCAGAGCTTTTAGATGTTAACAGCAGCCAGAGTAAGAAATCTGAGGGTCTAGAAGGAAGCATGTCATCCCCAAGATGTCAAAAGTTGTTAGTTTCTAGTACAGACTGTAAGATATGTAACAAAGTGTTTAGCAGTCAGGTTGTGCTTGAATCACATCTTGCAGGTAAGAAACATGCTTCCCAATTGAAAAAGCTTGAAAATTCTGCAGAGCTTTTAGCTGTTAACAGTGGCCAGAGTAAAAAATCTGAGGGAGTAGATGTGCAAGTATCTGAGAATTCTAAATTGGTGATATCAGCCAAGAATGGGCGGGAGGAAAAAGGAAGCATGTCATCCCCGAAACCTGGAATGTTGTTAGCTTCAAGCACATATTGCAAGATATGTAACAAAGTGTTTAGCAGTCAAGCTGTACTTGAATCACATCTTGCAGGTAAGAAACATGCCTCTCAATTGAAAAAGATTGAAAATTCTGCAGACAGTGGTCAAAATAAGAAACCTGTGGGCCTAGATGTGCAAGTATCTGAGAATTCTAAATTGGTGACATCAGTTAAGAATGTTGCAAAACCAAGTGGCAAGGATGAAGAAATCACTTTGGAGGCTAAAGCTGATCCCGAAATAGTGATGAAAACTGAAATCGATGATAAGAAGGAGATTTCAGAGCCCATTGAAGATGATCAAGAATCAATGGTTACAAGCCAAAAGCATGCCAGGAGGGAGAGCTCAAAGCCCAATGACGTTGATGGTAAGAAAGAAGATACTCTTGGAAGCGGAACAGAAGATGCTACAACCTCTGTTATGATTGAAGTTTGAACAAGTTAATGACAGCATTGAAATTTCTGAAGCCCGCCAGAATAATATAGTAATAAATAAAATAAAAGAAACTTGTAAGCAGATTTCCTCATGCTTGTAGAGATTTACATACTTTTGACTTTTCTTGAGGTTTCAGGTTTGGTTTGTAGTAAGGACATTTGTAATGCCTAGGATATCTGTTTTTGTTCTCTGGGAGATTAAGTTGATAATATCCTTTTATCTTTTTGTTTTGGACCACTGAACCTTGAGGTAAGTGACCCATGGTCTTGGTTGACTATATTAGTTAACATGTTTGCTTAATAAAAAAATTGTTTTTATTGAGCAATTTTCTTTAATGTTTAGTTAATATTTTAAAAAGTAAATTCGTAATAATTGTTTTTTTCCATAATAAAAATTCAAAACTTAAAATAAAATAAAGATACAAGGAAGAGCATTTTCAATGTGTGATTTGAGTTTTTATTATTTTATAAATTCTATGATTTTTTTTTATAATTTGATTTTATGTATTATAAATCATATAATTTGATTTTATGTATTATTATTATAATTATAATTTTAAATCAATAGTTGTATTTAGTAGAATTGTTATGTATTAGAAATGATTTTTTTTTTTCACAATTTAATGTTATATGTCTTATATGAAAACAATTTATAAAAGTTAGTTTTTTAAATAATAATGGAAAAAAAAATATGTAATTTATTGGATTTTGATAATATTGAAGAGACCATGTTTAATGAGGATGCCATTACTTCTAGGTTTTGTAAGGTACTAGTTGCACTTAATTAAAAATTGATACTTTATGTTTTATTGGTCTACTATGCAAACTTTTGGATTTACTAATTTCATAGCATAAACTAGTAGGAAATTATTTTGAAATTTGTCATTAATTATTTAAGAAACAGGTTTCAATCTACATAAAGAAATTATGAATTTAAATTTTTCTATGGTTCACTGAAGTAGCTTACATACTTTTAGTTTAGTTTCTAAATTGATTGGGTTAGATGAATTTCTGTACAAACTAAACAAATTGGAGTCTTGATTCAACATTCTACACATCATTTAATTTGCAATAGGTAGTTGTTGTTTTTAGTATTTTCTAGAAAACTTCATTGATCAGTTATAGAAGTTTTCTTCTCAAAAATCACCTACGAATGAGATATGTAATCTATGGAATGTAATGAAGATTGAAAAGATTGAAGACAACTCATTTTCTCATAATAATATTTTTTTATACAATTATGAAACAAACATCCCATGAACCTACTTTATTAATTAAATCGTAGTTTTATTTGTATTCTTTATCACTCTCTAGATCCCAATACCATGTTGGATTAAAGGATGTTAAAGGACATCATCATCACCATGAGGATTGAATAGTGTATAAGGAATATCTCTTTCAATGGATATGCATAGGGAAATACATGTACCATAGCATTCTAGTATGATGGAACAAGGATGAATAGTTGACAAGAAGTTAAGCCACTAGTAATTAAAGTGATAACCTAAGCAATCAGTTAATGGTGGAAACAAAGCATGAGTAGTGACATGTGGCTTTGTATTATTCTAGGTTTTGACAACCATTTAGTGTTTTTAGTAAAATTGGGATTACTTGCATATAATTTTGTTAACAAATTATTTTACAATACAGTGCTAGTTGCATTGAAATAGATGACACACTTCATAGATCAAAATGCATAAAACCACAAATCAACAACTTCAATTTATTAAGAAAAGTAAGTAGAATATCATCATTAATATATATACATTCTCTCCAATCAAGATGATTATGGCTAACTAAATCATTGAAACTATCAAATAATCAACTTCTAAATAATTGGTTGTTTTTTGCATTGATTAACAATTTCAATTGTAACTCTAAAGATCAAATAATTGATTTTTTATGCATTCATTAGAAATTTAAATTGTAACTATAACTAACTTATTAGTGGAAACATTATCAACATACTTGTAAAAAATAACATCGAGAAATAAACATGATTTTATATTAAATAAAAAGGACTACAAAAAGTAGAACACCCTTAAGGTGCTTCAAATACAACTAGGCCCAATGAACGTGGAAGATTCTTCTTAACGAGTATCTATTATTTTTTTGATATTCAAAATGTCGCGGTTCAAGACCAATCCTAGTTGAGAGTGTGTCCTCTTCTTATTCTAGTGTCTATAAACATGGTTAAAAGATACATTTGTGAAGAGAGAGCATGCTTTTAATATTTTCAAAGAGGAGATGCATGGAGGAATTGTTCATCATGTATACATCTTTCATCCAGTTTATCATGAGAAGTGAGTCCCCATATATGTGAAGATTTGTAATTATGTTTTCCTATGCAAGGTGTAATATGAGATTGATATCCATGTGCTCAACATAATTGTTTGTTGGGATCCCTCCCCTTGCCCAAAATGAGATTTGTGAATTTGTGGATAGATGAAGGATGCCACCAACACCCCCCAATGATGGTGAGCCTTGTGCTTCCCCATTGAATAAATCCCACTAGGAGTCAATCAGAATAATGTGCTTAATATGGTGCATGCAAAATTGCAAACGTTGTGTGTAGACACCTGAGGGAAAAATGGCCAACCTATGAGAAACAAATTTCATGGCTAGGGGAGGTTTGGTGTAAAGTATAGATTGATTCATCTCCAGCCATATGCCATAGGATATTGAGTATCTGATTACTTCGATGTTTCTCAGTATTTCAGTGCAACCAAGTGTGAAGATAAGAGTGAATGTCAATCCCCACCCAAATGTAATTTTGATTAGTGAGGCTTTGAGTTGGAGACTAGATCTCATAATAGAAGGATCAAAGTAAGAAGAGATGTAGTTGGATATTGAAGGTACAACTGACATATGCTATATCATTGAAAGGGGCATTTATTAATGTATGCAACATCAAAAGTTTGTCTTCTATTGGGAATTTTAATTTCTAGAGAGTTTTCCCTTCATCACATTGATCTTACAGTTCTATATAGATCACTCTTTTTTAATATAAATATCTGTACATTTTGATCTACTATGTTGTGTATGTGTTTCATATATATTTTCTCTATATTTTCTCTAACAAATTATGTTTAGTGTAATTATGGATATGTATTACAATTAATTCCATTAAGTAGTAGTAAAAAAATTCAATGTTTCTTTTATCTATGCCTCTACAACACACACAACTTCCACTTTTTTGGATTCATGTCCACAATGACCCACCATATGATAGAACATATCACTATGAATAGGTTGGCTTTAATTATTATATCATATTTTTTGAGATGGATCAACCCCCCCCATAGATATAAGGAAGAAAATTCTCGGGTTGATTAATAACACCTTAAGCATGAATAACGAACTAGTATTAGATCATAAAATATGTTGAAAAGTGTAACTATATTAGCTCTTCATAATTGTACTTATGTATTCTATGTAAAAAGAAAAAAATGAATTACTATTATTTGTTCTTCATGCTTATAGGATTTATTTAGTTAAAGAGTCAAAGTCCTAATTGGACTTCTTGCAAATAAAAAGGAAAAATATTTTTTAGAAAATATAATTTGGATTAATTGACCTTAAGAAGCTAATTACAAATCGTCTCACTCAAAAAATGTGTCTTTTTACATATGATAATAGTTATACATTGGCATAAGTCCTCCATCAAATGGAAAGAAATTAGGTGTTTTTGTTGACACCTAATCTTCATGATTGGGGGAATTTTATGTAAATAATTAAATTAGGAATGTGAACAGTCATCAGGAGATGAACTGAACAATCACTCCCTATTGTATATAACATTGACCTACCTATGGAATAATAGACGAATCAGTTGTTTGTTTTGTGGAGTTATTGCCTGGCCTGACATGGTATCAGAGCCAGCTCATTTTTAGCCTTTGTGTCCCTTGTAACTCCCTGTCTGCTCTCCATATAGTTGAGCAGGTTCTCCATAAAATTAGTTTCCCCTCTGCATGACTATTAAGTTCTCTCACTATTCATAAATGGTTCAAAAAGGGCGTTATTGCACCTGCGCCTCCATTGCATGAATTTCTTCACCTGATTATACTGCGCCTCCATTGATTATTCTGTGCGGATTCCCAACATCTCACCTACACCTCCATTGATTATTCTGTGTGGATCTTGCATGTTTGAGTCTTGGCCAATGCTTGAGCTCCTTTTGTATCTTCGTTACCCGTATGCCTTGGTCTTCTTCGTTGATCGAACTCGACATTTTTCTCTTTCTGAACTTAGTCATAGCAATAGATATGTGCAACTTGCACGAACTGGAGCTCGATTTTCTGAGATCTGATGGGAGACCATATCGGAAAAGCAGGTTGATCTGTAAAATTTCACTGCTCGACGAAGAGGTGTAACCCTAGCCTAGTTCTGTCCCTCTACGAATACTGGAGAGTGAATTATGTGCATCGACGGTGTGTCAAACTGATGTGATGGTCTCAGAAGTGGGATGGTTAATGTTGTCTTTGTCTGCGGAATGCATGCACCATGAAGTTATATTAAATGCCTTCGTATTAACATTATTGTTCATCGATGAAACTCTGTATTGAATTTTTTAAAAGCAATGTGATGAATGGAGCATGTGAATGGTGTGGTTTGGTGTATGCGTTGAAGCCAATAGAATATTTTCTCATTTGTCTATGACCTGACATGGTATATAGCAGCTCTGCAGTTTTATTTTTGTGAACAAGGTCTCGGTTCGCCATAGAAGAGTCCACAATAGCCGCATAGTCACAAGTTATGTGGAGTCCAACAAAGTGTTGAAGAAGGTGAATAGTATCAATGCGCAGTTTTTTTTTTAAATCATTTGAATGGTATAGTTACAGCATGTTACCCTGCTACGTTGTATAGTTAAAGCATTGAAGTGATATGTAATATATAAATATATTACATTTTAAAACATTGAAGTGATATGTAATACATAATATTTCAATGAAATGCTGGATGCTTTTATCAAACATTGGAGGGATTTGAAGAAAATATAGTGCATAAAGTTGTAGCGTAAGGAAGAGATTTGAAATCTTTTGAGAATGCCCTTTTGAGTACAATTTCACTGTATATCAATAGAAGTATTTTTTCTATCAGCAGAAGTATTTTTTTTACAGAATGCATTCAATCATCTATATGGTAGGAATAGTTCTCACTAGCAAGGAGAACTATCCTGAATGGTCCCTGATGATAAAACACACCCTCATCTTCAATGAGTTGTGGAAAGGAGTGTGTCAGAGAAGGAGATAATGACCCAGTACAACCTACCTCAGACAAAGAGCTCATCATTTGGGAAAACAAGAACAACAAAGCTTATGCATTAATCGCAGCATCTGTAAATGAAGAGGTGAGTCACCATATTTCATCATATTCAACTGCCTTTGAAGCTTTACAAAAGCTGAAAGAACTCTATGACTCACATTCTGCACTTGAAGTCGTCCAACTCATGATTAAACTCTTCACTCTTGAACTGCAAAATAATGATCCTCTTGCTCTTGCATCTGAAGTAAAGTCTATAATGAATGATATCAAATCCACTAAGGTTGAGCTGGATATCCCTCTTATTGCTTTTCTCAAGGCACTTTATCCTACTTACTCCAATTATCTTGAGTATTTGCAAGCAAATGGAAATCTCAAATATATAAGCTTTGACTCTCTTGTGATAAAGTTTGCTGAAAGAGAGAAAGCTTTTGGAAAGAAGACAACCCCTGAGTCTTCTGAAGAGACTGTGTGCCTTGCTCATAAAGAAAAACATCCTGCTCAAGATTCTACAAGAGGAAGAGGTG
>APFE031331194.1:77592-105311 GCA_000404065.3 Pinus taeda | reverse complement strand
TGTGCCCCTATTGTCCCCATATTGTTATTACTGTGCCCCATAGAACCCCTCTATTGTTATTTTTGTGGCTTTATATTATTATTGTTAGGTTGGATGGGTTATACTGTGACTCCTTAGACTCCTATATATAGAAAGGAGGTTTTTTCATTTGGATCATCCAAGAATTGTTCGTTTATGTAATGTAAAGGAGGTTTCCCCCTTGAAGAGGCTGAATTCTAAGGTGTTGGTCTATATTTTCTATCTTTTTCTTGAGCCGGTTACATAACAAGTTGACTAAGAGTAGGGATGACAGATGATCTTATATTGTAGATTACCATACCTCTTATGCCACATCTCAATGGGACTTATTTCCATACGAACTTAAGCTTGACGAGTTTGGCGTAGTGAGTCTATAAAGACTCCCTTCATGAACTCCAATAACCCTAGCTTTTTCAATGCTAGAGTCTTTTCACCAAACCAATGATTTTCCATCAAAAAATAGAAATAAAAAGAAAAATATTTTTCAAACCTAGAACATATAGAATGTTATTGAAGTACAACTTCGATCCGTCATCTAGCTTCAGTGATGTTGATCCTAGGCCTGTAACATCATAGCTCTAGTTTTTACCCAATTCTGATGTATGAGAAGATGGCTCTTGTGATAGTGTATTTTTTACTTTCTTTTCTGATGTGTCTTGATTCTTCTCTATCAGTGATCCATGCATTGTCATCATTAAGAGAAGTTGTAAGAGCATCCAAGCATCCTGGACTTTTAACCTTGTTGAATAAGTACTATATGGCCTTCTTGATCTAGATTCCAATAGTTTTGATACCTACTCTTATGTAGTTCCTCAAAGAGGGAGAATCCATGCCAATAAAGTGATGTCACACTCTTCCTCACCTTAGCTCTAATACCATGTTGGAAAATCAAATAAGTTATATTAGGGTTTGATTCTCCTTTCTTGATCATTGCTTATCAGTGTGTTATCTTATTTTTACATCTTTATTATATTATATTTCATCAAGAAATTACCATATTATGTGTGTATGAATATCACAAAAAAAGACAGAAGATGTAGGCACTATCCAAGGGAAAAACCCCCATCGAGGGAAAACCCAGTCAAGAAAATTATTACTTTCAATAGTATTCTTTGAGACTCTTCACCCTAGACAAAGACCAAACTTTCCCTCCACACTAGGTCAACCTCCGAGGTCTTCGATCTATTTCCAACAACTTTGACTAGGTAGTAGCTTTCAGCATTAGGCAACTTTTGACATTAGTGAAACTTGGAAGACTTTGATCTCGCAAAATAGGGCATGAAATAGAGAGAGAGAGAGAGAGGCACCAAAAGTATGATTTTATTATTCTCCTTAGACTTCCCCAAAATCACACTTCCTTTCATTTCCTTAGACCCACTTCATCCTACTTCGCACTTCTCCAGCAACTATTCAGATATCGAACTAACCTGAGAGGTGATGCTCCAAATGACTTTGACTTACTCGTATTTATCAGCTCCATATGAGGTTGAATAGTGTACTTGATCTAAAAATGGGGCTCCTAGGCTTCTTTTCTATCATACAAGAACCTCTCTCACTTCCAAAGCTTGAATTTTCCCAAGTCTTTAATGATTAACCAATGCTAAATTAAGAAATGCTTGAAGATATGGGTGTATGCTTGTATTTTTTTTTAGTTGATTATTTGCTTTAAAATCTGTTGTTTCTATTCATATGTGAATGTGATTAAACTGATATAACAATGCATATAATATTAAATAATGCTGTAGTAAAAACAGACACATAAGACAACAAATTAATTAGGAGTTCACTCACAACTCTTGGGCTACATCTCCATGAGCTCTAGTTAATTCGACTAGGCTCTCTAGGATTATGGTATTAGTCATTTTTACAAGCTCTTGGCCTAACTCCTGTTGTTCTACACAAAAACAGTGGGTTCAGACACCATTTAATCCCCTTGGCTCTTGAAGTACTAACTCTTGGCTCTGACTCTTTGGCTTTGGTTTTGGCTCTTGGCTCTGACTCTGGCTCTTTGGCTCTGGTTCTAGCTCTTGGCTCTAACTCTTGGCTCTTTGGATCTTGCTCTTAGCTCTTGGCTCTTTGGCTCTAAATTCTTTCTACCTTCTACAACCTTCATGCTCTTTGGCTTTTCACTTGAACATCAAGTGACCCCAAAGGCTCCCTCAACTACTCTTTTGCTTTTTCACTACCTCCTTGGCCTCTACGCTACCCTCTTGTGCTTAGCTTCAACAACTTAGCCACCATCAACAATATAGTAGCAAACAAGAACTTGGCCATCATTCAACAACCCAGTAGCCCACAGTCTTTGACATTCAAGGCTTAAAAGCAAAATCGCGCTGCCTGTTGGTTTTCCCTTTTGAACTCTGCAACTTCTGGCCATGTCTGCTCGAATCCCTCCTTTGACATTCAATAATCATTGAATAACGCACTCAGGGGAAGCTGCCACTTGTTTCTGCCACAAATGAGGGTAATTGATGCTTGAAATCATTAGTAATAGTCGTTCTCTGTTTGCACAGAGAACGCTATGAAAACATGGGAAATCTGCATAAAACACAACATATCGGACTTCAAAAGTCCTGAAATCCACCTTATTCTCCTATCGGGTCTGCTTGCAAGTCGCATCGCATATTGCAAATGGCTTGGTTCTAAGGTTTTCCCCTTTGTATTAAAAATACATTAAAAACATACAAAATCCCACTTCTCAAATTTGAAATTATATCAAATCTAGCTTATGACCCCCATCGAGTCTGGCCATCGCATATCGCATGTCGCTAGGCATGGGGTCCTTCCCTTTTGGGATCTCCGATATCAATTTACCGATATCGATGATCGTAGCCACAATTCGCACTGGCCTGGGGCCTTTCCTTTTGGGATCGCTGATAGTGATCCACCGATATCGGTGATCATAGTCGCAAGTCAAATAAGCTTGGGATCTTTGCTTGTATACACTGGCTACCTCCAATCCGACCCACCGATTCAATCATCGGAGGTTGCTGATCGAGGCTGCCTTTTGCTCGACTTTAAGCCTTAGCCTTATGCAATGTGATTTTCTTCATTAAGGCCTTAAACCCAATTTTCAAAGAATTTGCCTCATTTTCAAAGGAACAAGGGGAGCTTCTTTTCATGATAACTTCTTCATCTGAAATCCATTTTCACCCATTTAAGTTGCATTGGATTCAGAATGAGGAGATCTCTACAATGAGATTATTTCTAAGGACAGCCTACGATTTTCATTTTCCTCTGATTTACAAAGGATTTGTGCCATTTGGCACCTTTCACCTCTTGCATGAAGTCTTTTAGACTTAAGAGGTTTATCTAGGATCCAATTTTTGGATCATGCCTTCACTCTAAAAGATCTTTTGGTCTCCAAAAGATTGATATACTGATCTGAACAGTAAATGAGAGTGACTCACCCTCTTCTTTCAGCCTCCCTACACTTGCCTTTGCATAGTGCCTCTAAACCAAAGTTTCTGACCACTTCCCTTCTCTAGATGGGCTGGTCTTCTTATGAAGAATTGTCTTCCCCCTTGCCTTCCTACAGAACTTCTACTAAAAAGGTCATAGAAGGTAGTTTGAGCTTCTTTTCCTTGATCATTGATCCAAGGTGGCTCAACAAATGTGAAGTACATCTACTCCACAAAACTTTCATTTGTACCTATTTGACAAGCTACGAACAACAACTATTAACAACAATAGGCATACAGACAACAGCTGAATGGACTAACTCCTGCTTCAACAAAAGAAACAGATTTTCACATCTTGTGAACACCTCCATGTCTTACATCTACATACAAAGGATGGACTAGACAACAAGCCCACAAAACATGCCTTTAAACAAATGACCCTTAAGTCAAGCATGTAGAAAAAGTCCATTAGGACTCTTTTTCAAAAGATTAAACTTTCATCATTATCCCCATTTTGAGAGAAAGTCAACTTCTTTCAAGTCCACATGGCATCACATGCATGTCAAAGCAATCAACCCTGCAAGTTAATTACACATACATGTTCAAAAACAAGGAAATCATCAACATCACTGTGCTCATGTGTCTCATGCTCATGCATGCATTTCGTCCTTCAACTTTCACTTAAGCACACTGTACTTTCAAAGTTGTAATGAAGTATAATGTAGATGCATCAATAGACATGCAATCTTAATCGAATAAGAACTCTAATTGTTCGTTACCAATCCTTTTCAAAGGTACTACCTTTGCCTGCACATCAGCATCAACATGTGAATCATTTTGAGACACATCATTCATGGAATCTTCACTTCCATTTCTACTTTCCACTTTCCACTTTCTTAAGCTTTGGTGGAAGCATTGTTGGATTCAGTGTCCAACACTTTGCAACAAGATGTCCTTGCTTATGGCAGTAAGTGCATTGCATGTGCATCCTCTTGATAGCATGATTTTCGTTGTCCAATGGACCTTTGGCTTCTTCTTTCTTTTCCTTCTTCTACTTCCTGTATGTGTCCATGTTCTTCCAACATCTAGAAACATCATGTTTATCCAAACCACAAAAGGAACATGCAACTCTTTTCCCATACATATGTGGAAACTTATCATGCTTTCCAAAATCAAAAGGAATATAATTAGAACCCGATTTATACTTGCTTCTTTCACCTTTATTGCCTTTATGAGGAGGTGAAGCAAATGAAGTGGCTCCCTTTGGAACACCATTAATCTCTTCAAGGCTATTAGAGTCTCCCCAACTCTCTGGTTCAAGTGTGTGCTTTTGAACACCTACATCCTGGAATTGATGTATCAGACTATTGTATTCCTCTTGGATATAACCTTCACACTTCTGAGGTAGATGACATGAAATGAAACTCCTTCTTAAGACGGTTTCAATGGATTTCATGGTAGCTTTGGAATTCTCTCCATAAGACTCTCCATAGCCAAGTCCCAAATATTTAGGCCTTTCCTCAACCATTATTGGTTCAACAATACCTTGTGCATGCTTTCCCAAGCCCTTTCCTTCATAGCCCATCTTGGACATTAGCTTGGAACCTATCCCTGTAGTATGTTTTTCAAAAGAACCAATACAAGCATTCTCAGAACAATTTGAAGACAAACTGGAATGGCTTACCTCTTCTTCAAGCTAGTACTTGACTAAGGTTTCTTGGGCAACAAAGAGTTGTGTTTCCAACTCCTGCATCCTTTTCAGGTTCATATTTAAAATATGAAGTTGCCTCTCCCGTTCCTGCAATTTGGGAGCAAGAAACTGCTTCTCTTCCTTCATGGAATTCAGCTGCTTTCTAAGCATACTGCTCTTCCTTCCATCGTCATACATTTCTATCACCATATCCATCATGGTGGAAAATTATTGCTTCATGTCTCCATGAAGGAATCCTGTGAAGAATGCAGAATTTGAGGACCCACTTGTAGAAGTTATCATTATGCCAATGAACAAAAAAACTTCAACAAGATAAATAAAGAGCTTACTTAAGCAACCTTTTGCAACAAACCTCTTATGCTTTGGATTTCCTTGAGATCCTTTGGAATAGAAGAATGCCTTTAGCTCTTCTTCCTTTTTCAAACTCAGCAATTAGTCAGTCCGCAAACAAGCATACAATCAACCTCTTGTTGTTCAAACACCTTTCAGAGAAGCAGTCTTTGCTCTGTCAATCAAGCATTCTGATATAATCCATCTTTGAAGGTGGGGTTAATCAAACTTAAGCTCTGATACCACCTGATCTGAAAATGGGGCTCTTAGGATTCTTGTCTAGCTTACAAGAACCTCTCCCACTTCCAAAGCTTGAATTTTCTGAAGTCTTTAATGATTAACCAATGAGGAATTAAGAAATGCTTGAAAATATGGGTGTATGCTTGTATTTGTTTTTAGCTGATTATTTGATTTAGAATTTGTTGTTTGTGCTGATATGTGAATGTGCTTAAACTGATATAATAATGCATAGAATAGTAAATAATGCAGCAGTAAAAAATAGACACATAAGACATCAAATTAATTAGAAGTTCACCCACAACTGTTGGGCTACATCTCTATGAGCTCTAGTTAATTCAACTAGGCTCTCTGGGATTATGGTATTAGTCTTTTTTACAAGCTCTTGGCCCATCTCCTATTGTTCTACACAAAAACAGTAGGTTCAAACACCATTTAATCCCCTTGGATCTTGAAGCTCTAACACTTGGCTCTCAGCTCTTGGCTTTGGCTCTTTGGCTCTGGTTTTGACTCTTGGCTCTGAATCTAGCTCTTTGGCTTTGGTTCTAGCTCTTAGCTCTGACTCTTAGCTCTTTGGCTCTTTCTCTTGGCTCTCATCCCTTCGGCTCTAGCTTCTTTCATCCTTCTATAACCTTCACGCCCTCTGGTTTTTCACTTGAACTTCAAGTGACCCCAAACTTTCCCTCAACTACTCTTTTTCTTATGCACTACATCCTTGGCTTCTACATTGCCCGCTTGTGCTCAGCTTTAGAAAATTAGCCACCATCAACAATTTAGTAGCAAGCAAGAACTTGGTCACCGTTCAACAACCCAACAACCCACAGTCTTTGACATTCACGACTTAAAAGCCAAATCGCGCTATCTGGGTGTTTTACCTTTTGGGCTCTACAACTTCCGGCCATGTCTACTCGAATCCATCCTTTGGCATTAAATAATCATTGTATAACACACACAGGGGAAGAGGCCACCTGTTTCTACCATAAATGAGGGAAATCAGCGCTTGAAATCATTAGTAACAGTCGTTCTCTATTTACACATAGAACACTGTGAAAACATGGGAAACCCACATAAAACACAATATATTGGACTTCAAAAGTCCTGAAATCCACCTTATTCTCCTATAGGGTCCGCTTGCAAGTCACATCGCATATCGCAAATAACTTGGTTCCAAGGTTTTCCCCTTTGTATTAAAAATACATTAAAAACATGGAAAAATCCCACTTCTCGGATTTGAAATTATATCAAATCTAGCTTATTTCCCCCATCAGGTCCGGCCATCACATATTGCATGTCGCTAGGCCTGGGGTCCTTCCCTTTTGGGATCACCGACAATGATTCGTTGATATCTGTGATCATAGTCACAAGTCGCACTGGCTCGGGACCTTTACTTTTGGGAGCGCCGACAGTGATCCACCGATATTGGCGATCGCAGTCGCAAGTCGCATCGACCTGGGACCTTTTCTTGTATACATTGCCAACCTCCAATCTAACTCACCGATCTGATCATTGGAGGTCGCTGATCAGCGGTGGCTTCCATCCAACTTTAAGCCTTGGCCTTATGTGATGCGATTTTCTTCATTAAGGCCTTAAGCCCATTTTTCAAAGAATTTGCCTCCTTTTTAAAGGAGCAAGGGGAGCATCTTTTGATGATAACTTCTTCATCTGAAATCCGTTTTTTCCCATTCAAGTTGTGTTGGATTCAGAAGGAGGAGATCTCTGTAATGAGATTATTTTTTAGGCCAGCCTGTGATTTTCATTGTCCTCTGATTTACAAAGGATTTTTTTCCATTTGGCACCTTTCACCTCTTGCATGAAGTCTTTTAGACTTAAGAGGTTTATCCAGGATCCATTTTTGGGTCAGTCCTTAAGTTGACTTGATCTCTTCTACACCGATTTGGTGTGGAGAATACATAAGTCATATTTGTATCCATACTTAACCTTTTTACATGATTCAGAAGCCTGTCAAGGGCCTGTTTAAAAGTACAATGGTTGTATTAACTAAAAGTAAATCATAGAAGTCCCCAATGGGGACTTTGACCTAAAAAGTGGTGACCCAATCATGAAACACATACTTTAATAATAATAATAATAATAATTTTCTTTATTCTTTTGATAAGTACATTAAGAGATGACTCAAATACATTAAATGAAGACCGAAACTAGTTACACTTTCCAACAGATTCTTGTTTGAGGGCCTTGGACATCTCAGTTTGATCTCATTCTATAAGAAAGAGGAATTTTTGTGAGTTTCCCCCCTTATGGGGTTTTGGACCTGGCTTAGAGGGCCCACACCTTGTGTTCCTTATCTATTGTGATTATAATATGTTTTGGTAATTTGTTGATAGAAAGAACATATTAAAAGAAATAATAGGCCAACAAATTTCACAAGCAATTATCAAATGAGAGAAATTTACCTAATATACAAAAATTCTAATTTCTCAACAAAATCTTCGATAAAATATACTTTTTTATTCTTAAAAATTTCTTGTTGATTAGAAATTATTTGATTAGATCTAAGCATTGATAGCTTAGACTTTTTAATAAATAATGTTTCCAATAATAAATATTGAAACATTATTCGGTGGTTGATTTCTTGGAGACATAATGTAAGATATTTATCATATAGGACATATGCATGACAATGGAAATAAGTGAATTCATACATGTAAGCGCATAAGTTCATGGTAGATCATACCCCCCAAGACGTATTTTATAGCCTCAATACCAACAAATATGCAATAAGAAAATCCAGATGGCTCAACTACATTCAATGTTAGTGCTATGCAAAATATGATCAAGAAGCTCTCTAAAACTAGTCCCAAAATATCTTGGACCAATTCATAGTAGTTTTTAAGAGGAAAATGTCTGAGATGGCACACCATATATTTAGAAATACATTAGTTATTTGGTAAAAAAAACCCTCTTGTAAAAGTAGTATTCAACTATATGAAGGAAAAAATATTGCTATAAGCCCTTGATGAGAAAGTTAGTTCCATATAAACATACCTTGATGTATAATACCTTAATGATATAGAAACAAATAATTCTAAAAACCAATAGAATGTCATTAAATTAAAAATACTAGTGGGCAACTCACAACCAATAAGGTGAGAAACATGGTGAGGTGCGGACCATGTAGGAGGACATAATACAAGTGATTATATCTTAACAATCAAGTTGATAATAACCACTGTAACTGATTCTAATAGTGATTATCATACTAATGGATTTTGTTTGAGAAAAAACATGAAATGGGACCTTCATAATTTTGTAGAATCAATTGGAATTAATGACAAGGTTCTCTTTACTAATAACTAGCTTAGAAACAACTAGATTGAAAATATAGAAATAATGAGGTTCAAAATATAGATTCAAGTGGTAGATATAACGAATATTATTTCATTGGAAATGATATTAGCTTAAACAATTATAATATTAAGGAGAACCATTGGAAGTGCGATGAAAAAAACATAAGCAACTCTTCTAGATGTAAGGAAAGAAGGGATCTGTCTAACATGAGGAGCATCCACAAACCAAGAATTTAATGTAGGAGGAAGGGTTTTAATCTATAATCCCAATAATTAAGCTCTGAGAAAATAAATGCTCTCAAAAAAGGTTAAGGGTTTTCCATTGCCCCCAAAAAACATTTCAATGGAAAGCATCATTTGTAACATAAAAGAGGGAATTCAAAACCTTTGTTTGGAACAAAAATATGGAATAAGAGAAGAATGTGCTCTCTTAATGGAAAAATATGAACCACTGAAGGACAATTTAAATAAGGAAGAACAAACAATTTTCAGAAACCTTAGCAACAATGAAAAAATTTTGGTCCTAAAGGTAGACAATGATGGTGCCGCTAGTTGTTATGAAAAAGGTAGACTACATTCTTAGGATGAATTAACATATTAATTGTGGTAGATATAGGAAACTCAACACCACCCCCATCTCAAAATTCATAGAAGAAGTTATGAAGGAAATTAATGAATCCAACCTTGATGAGGTTGAATAAGAAGCTAACACCTTCTTGCATTATGGGGTCCAAAATATTCACAAGGAGGGGATCCCTCTTAGGCCAATATTCAATATCATTACCTCCTACAAGTGTAAATTAGACAAATATTTTGTGAAGATCTTAAAACCCCTTGTTGGAAACATCAACTCTTTTATTAAAGATTCCAATGATTTTGTTAAACTTATAAAAAATGAGAGAGTGGATCTGAATAACATCCTTGTAAGTTTTGATGTGGTGTCCATGTTTACCAAAATTATTTACACGAATCCATTAAAGTTATTAAGAATGTTTGTGATGCTAAAATAGTGAACAGTTTCCAAGGAAACTATTATGAGAATATATCTTGATCTCCGATGGGATTGCCACTCTCACCAATTGTTGCAAACTTATACATGGAAAACTTTGAAAATAAAGCACTAGAGTCCTACCTTTTGAAACAAACTTGGGGGAAGAAATTTGTTGATGACATGATCATAAATACCGCATGGTAGCCTCAAGGGATAGCTCAATCTGTCAGGTTCCCGTTGCTAAGAACCTTGCCACTTGGGCGGTGTTGAGGCCTCGAAAATTTTTGCTTCAACATGGGGAAAGCCATCCGGTCCCCACCTTAAGACAACTCCTTCCAGTTAGGTAGTGGCTCCAACTGGGGATAATGGTACTAGTTTCCCAATGAAAGGTGATTGAATGAATGTGTAATGCTTATAGTGGAGTGAAATAAATGGATTTGCATCAATGAATCAAATGGAAAACATGTGCATTAATATACTCTATAATATGAGATGTTTAACATTTATCTAGATGTGATCTATAATGATTCCCCTTAGTAAATGACAATATAGATTGCTCAAACACCAATGGAAATGAAAATATTTCAATACTTTTATCTTGATTAAATAGTTAATCAAAATTATGTGTATAACTCATATCGCATTTAGAAAATCAAATCAAATTGCTTAACATGTATTTAAAAATATAAATGGAAACATGATCTAAAATGAATACATGTAACATTGTTCTTTAAATACCATGTAATAAGAAATATGAGAAGATAAATTCAATATTTAATTATGAACAAAACATAGGTACAAATATAGAAATACCAGATGCATGTTTCTCATCTCATAAAAGAAATAGCAGTAGTTTAGTCCTTCTCACAAAGATGATTTCGAGAATACAAAAATGCAACTTCTCAAAATTCCTTATGAAAATTCTTAAAACAATGTTCCAGTCATTCTATTGAAATAAATATGAAAGTACAATAGTGCGAGCTTTCATAAGAATTTATTCATAAAATTTAGGTGCTTAATTTCATACAACAAGTAAGCTTAAATAGCACAAAAACAATTGAATGTATTGTGAAGAGCGTTGAGGGAATTCAAAGAGATCCCTTCAATAACACTTAAAGAAAAACATTTTTCGTAGAAATTTATGAATGCGATTTGTTGTCTTCATAGGCTTTGTTTGTTCCATCATATTATCTAGATGTTTGTCCATTTGTTGGAACTTAACTGATGCTTATCAACACAATTGTCTTCTTCTGTCATGATCCTGAACACGAAAAATAGGTATCGATAAGTAAAAATTAAATGAGAGTGATAAGCGAGTTTTATTTGAAACAAATCATGTTTTGCAGGAAATCAGGAAAAATGTAGAGAGTAATAAATGCCAAACACAATGATCGTGGAGAGGAATGCATAGTGAGGTATGTGATAAGAGGGGCAGACTTTATAGTCTTATCACAAATCGCAAAGCAGAGAGATATCACAATCGCAGTTATGGAGTGGAAGACTATAAGATGTGGTTGAAAGACTTGCGATTTGTGATATGTGGGATAATATGATGGTGACGTCACTATGACATGGTAGATCCATGTGGAAAGATGACATGGAAGATGATATGTCAATGGAAAGGGTCCTATACCAAATCGCAAAATGGACACTGATGAAAGGTGAGGCTTAGTCGTTGTTTCGGAGGGGGTTCAAAGTGGTAAGTAGTTTGTGAAGAGGGGAGTCCAAAAGAATAAAGAAGTGACACATAGATATAGGGTTGGACGAAAAAACCACTTTTCGGACCCCCCTTTGAGAAACTTAAAATTGAGCACCGAGGGGGGGGGCGAGATCTTCTCTGTTGCAGATTCGGGAAGATTAGATCTTAGCCATTTTGATTAAATCGCAAGAAAGAAAAAATCACAATTGCTTTTACACTGGGGATAGAATTCAAAATAATCACAATCACTTTCTAGGACAAGAGTACTCCAAAAAAAGTCCAAACATGGCATTCTCAAATCATATTGCAATCAAAATTCGGAGCGAAGGAGGAATGGATTAAGTTCCATGGCTTTTGCGATTGCATGGACACAGGGGATGTACAAAATGACAATTGTAATCCTATCGTGTCTAGGCTAATCACATATCACAATTGGCATGAGCCAGGAGTATGGACTTAAGCCTTTTTGGATTTTTTTATTGCCATGGACATGGGGAATTTATGAATTGTAATGGATACTCCCGTCGGGTCCAGGGCTTTATCACATATGACAATTGGCATGAGGCAGGAGTATTGAATTAATCTTTTTTGGAATTTTTGCAATAGTCGCAGGCACAGGGAATTTATGAATTGTAGTGCATTATCCCCTTGGGTCCATGGCTTTATCACATATTGCAGTCAATGGCGGAGGCATCAAGTCTATGAAACTTGCGATTATGTGGATGCAAGGTTTTATCAACTGGAGTGTATTCCATCAAGTTCGGGTTATCGCATTCAAATAAGAGATAGGTAATCAGACCTGGGAAATGGTTCTTGTGATTATGCGGGCACGGGATTTCTTGATTAACATCAAGGCAATGCATGTAGTTTTCTTTTCGAAATCACAAAAATCATTTTCATAATGGAAAGAACATGAAACTTGGGAATTAGTAACAATGTGTACCTGCTTTGATGATTCTAGATTAGGTGAGGATGTCTTCACCAAGCCTTCATTACAGTGCTACTTTACCAAATCCTCTTTCAAGGCATGCAACTAAACTTGCAATCTCTATTTCTCCTCTTATGCTTCTTGTATAAGTCATCTCAATTCAACATTCTCTGCTTGATATGGTGATGATGATTTGAATGATGAGAATGAGAGGAAGAAGAAGAAGAAGAAATCAAACTTGAAGATGAATATAAAGGCTCAGATGAAGAGGGTCTCATCTAAATCCCTGGTTCATATAAGAATTATCCACTGATTTGACTTTCTTCTTTTCCTCGGTTTCTAATCTCTTCTCATAACTTGAAAACAAAGTTTCTACCATATCTTCCATCTGGTAGAAATCCTTGTAGAAAGCTTTGTCATTGTCTCTATGAATTTCTTCATTCTCCATTTTATTCATTTGAGTTGCACATATAATCTCAAGGTTGAAGGACTGATGTTTCCCATCACCCTCTTTCAACTTGGATCTAGTAAGTGTCCATGCTCACAATTCATGTCAAACAAGACTGCTCTAATGCTAACACGATCGAGGATCATTACTTTAATGACTTTAAAATTGATTCCATAAAGAGCATGAAAACAACATAAGTGAATCACACTTGATGAGTCAAACACATGAATAAATGAAAATATAGACAGATGCACCTAAACTTAATATCAAAGTTGACTCACAATGTCTAACCTATGTCTTTAAGCTTCACATAACTACGTAAATGCTTCATGAGCTACTCTTCAATAATTCTCTTCTTCATCGACTCAAGGATTCAACTCTAATTCATGTGGAAATGTGTCTCCTACAAAGAGACATTCTCCTTCTACAGTACAAAAGGAATGAATTCTCACAAACATGTGGCATAAAATATTCTCTCTTTCTTCAAGTTAAAGAGGTTGGAATCTCACATAAAGTGGAAAAAATGTTCTCCTATGAAAGGGGCTAAAGTCGATCACATAAAATCGCATAGATCCTCTTTGAATCTATTGCTTAGATTCAATCATAATTGCAAATATATGTTCTCATACATGTTCTCCCTTTTACAAATCATGAAAGGGGTAAATTAACATTAACTAAGACTTACATTGATTTCCATGAAAAAATGCTCCATAAGATGCTCAAAACACAACAAATACAACACCAACAGGTTTTCTCATCATTCTGTAACTTTTGATTGTAAACACAACCAACTCCTGAAAAGCACACCTCTATCTTGAAAAATGTGCCAATATTTAATGACACATATTTATTTATTTCCATGATCCCTCATATATGCTCCTTAGATAAATATGTTTCCTATACCAGTGGACTTGTCTCAAAAATCATGAAGAATGAATATAAACTTCATATGTTTCTTCCACCTTCATCACAACACCCCTCTGAGATCTTATGCTTTGTAGACTATGGCATCTAGGAAAAATATTCATTGGAAGATTCTCTGCCTAACAAATAGTTCCCATACCCGGTGATAAACCAACTGTAGTTGGGTTCTCTCCATGGGCCCTCGCTCGCTACCACATATTGGCTCCTCCATGGGTATTTCCTCTTCTGTGGTTGGGAGCAAGCCCTCCCACCAAACAATGGTTGAATGTCATAGGCTTAAATATTTTGGTTTGGGTAGAGTTAAAACATGAGTCATTAGCTCACATGGTTGGTGTATTAAAATTAGTACAATGGTGATTGTGGGGTGCTAGGGTGAAATCTGCGGGCCACCCATTTTCGGGTTAAAAGATCTGTTGTTTGTTTTGAATATATATATATATATATATATATAGTTATAGTTGTAGTTATAGTTTTTAAACAACCCCAATACCATATTAAAAACAAACCCCAACAAACTACGGTTGTTCAACTAACCCCAAATGGTTAACCTAGGGCTGCTATGTGCTGCTTAGATGATGATATGTCACCTATTCTGGGAGTGCCACTATCCATAGTTTAACCATATCCTACAACCAACCAAAGAAAAACTTCAACCTTAGACCAACAATTCTTGAATTCAAACATATAATCTTTTCTTGCGTGAGTTTGTTGATGTTATCCTTCATGGCATGGATATTTTTATATATAATTTGATGATTGAATCTAGTGGAGACAAACATGGGCCATGCCATTAAATTAGGAATTCCCTGCTTAATATTTTCACCAATATGGTCAATATGGTCAAGTTCTGGATAGTGTCATGGTGATGTTCTTGATTGTCACATACCCCTGTCACACAATGCCACCAACTACCTACTACGCTCCACTGGATCCACGATGTGCACCCTTAGGTTCAATAAGTCGAAGATTAATACAAGCATCCAAATAAACCCTTATGAATGTATTACAATTAGGAGGAATAATCAATCATGGGAATTCAACAGGTAAAGATAGTGCATAAAGGCTTCCTCGTATTCTAACTCTACACCAGCATAAATGGAAACTTTATCATAAATATACTATAGCTAGCATTTCCTATAACATGATCGTGATCCTTCTGCCATAGTTGAATGTATTGCTAACATGTATACCTTATGTAATATTCACAATTAGTTAAAATAGCCTTATTGGATGTAATTTCCCTCACCCATGATGCATAATTCATAGCATAGATAACCTGAACACTAGGTTATACACTTTCAAGCCTTAACCATAGTTACCTAATTTCCGTAGTTGTCTCAAGCACAATTATTCATTATCTTAAACAAAATATGGGATAACACCAACACTGCATAAGATCAACACATTATGTTCCTTTACTAAGATGAAATTGGAATGAATTTATATGCAATGGATGTGACATATGACCATATATAATCATCTCATACCCAAAGTTAACATAGGAAATTCTACTTATGCATTGCAGCCACACGCACATTATTCAATAAATTCATATGCAAGAACAACCTAAGCAATTTCTCTTAGATTCTTACAAAATTGACAACATAGAGAGTAAGGAGTCAAAATACAAAAAAACCCATGCAAACTAGATTATCTGAAAGGATGTCACTTGGAAAATTGAGCACCACCACCCAACCTAGAACTGTCTTCCACTAGTTCACCCCCAAGCTAAGAGTTCTTGCCATGGATTAACTGCCTCCTGTTGATATCTTCAATGGGTATTTAATACCCTCTTTCATGATATGGTTTCCATTAGCAACATCCCACTTTTCTATATTTTTTTTATCCATTTTCCTAGACTTTTCCCAAAAAAGCTCGCCTTTATCTCCTGCAAGGCTTTTTCTCATAAAAGATTGCCTTTATCTCCCACTAGTCTTATATGTTTTTTTCTTAATTTAGCATATTTCTCTAGCTAGGTAGCTTAATTGATATTTATCTCCAAATCCATTAAGCTTATCTAGATTTGGATATAGAAGTCTTACCATTAAAGAATTATCCATTCTGATTCACTAATGGGATTTAGCAAGAAGCTCATCTCTTGGTGTCTTGCTTTTTCGAGTGATTAAATTATTTTATTAAGTATTTACTTTCATTGTTACATATCAGACCTCGCTTTTCTTATCTTAGGTCAATAGAGTCTTACATACAATGAAGGGGTGTTACATACTTCCCCCCTTAAATTTACATCATCCTTGGTGTATTCCTGCATCGTAAAAAAAAAATTCTCAATCCCAGGTAGCTATTTTCTAAATTTACAGGCTCCCATGGCCTTGCCATATAAATTAGGTCTTCCAATATATATTGGTTACAAAGGAGTTCTACGATGAAATCTCCTTCCATTGCTACCTGTAACATTTTTTTCAATCAATTTTCGGAGAGATTTTAGATGCAAATATTCAACTTTGTTTATGAGAGCTACTATCATAACTTGATATAGAGTACTATTATTTGAGTGACTATGGGTTATGTTTCCCACCATGAAAGAAATTCATGTTCTTCCAATGCATTTATGTTCTTTCCAAACACTTGCTTCCTACGGTTTTCTTGCATTAGTCACAACAATTTAAACTAGCACATTTGACTAATCAACATGTATAAAATATATGATAACAGGTTAGCTCACACATAACCATAAAAACTAATAACCCATATGTAACCATAATAAATCAGGATCATATGTCATATGCATACTAAGACTGAAAAAAAATATTCATACTTATCCTTAGTTTTCGCCTTTTTCTTTCCTTTATATGCACCTTGGATCAGTTTCCACACTAAGCAATCATCTAGTGACTTATCCTCAACCATGCACACCTACACATGGTGTGCATGACACACATACCGCTATAAATTTCATATATAATCCTTCACTTCATGCATACATACTGATACCATATGTATGATTTATACACAGTACTACCTGTACACGTGTATCCAATACCAAATTCCCATAGCATCACCTGCATGACATATAGTTCATCCACATGTTTTCAATCATGTTAGTATTATGCCAAAAATTCTTGTAATTTTTCATTCACGCTACTTTTAGGTAATTCCAATTAGACCATGTTTGGTTTGTTGATTGGAGAATAAGGAATTTATGGACCTGTTCAAGTTTTGCATAACTAAATTTCTTATATGTGAAAGTATTCAAGTGCTTTTATTCAGATAATATTTTTTCATGAATCTCGTGGTTGCAGTGAAATTTCAACAAATGATAACATATATGCATAATACAACTTTACAAAACCCATAACTTTGAGTTTTGGCATTGAATCTATCCCATTGACAAGGTTTTAATAACAATGGAATATGACCTCCTCTTAATTGTAAAGTAACTATTGACTATGATAGTGTTGGGCAACGGGTCCCCGATAGTAGGTTTTGGGGCTCAAAGACCAAGGTTTGGTCAAAGATGTTGTAAAACTCCATGAATTGTGGGCATGGAGTGCGAAGTAGGGGTTAAGTCATAGGGTTTTCTGCCCTAAAGTAATGTAATGAATGTAAACTCATGTCGGCCTACTCATGGTCCGCAGACCATGGGATTGTATAAATAGAGTGAGGCTCTAAGTTGTAAATAGAGTTGAGATGATAGAGAGTAGCAAAATAATGGTTCGAATTTAGAGTAGAATTCTAGCTGTCTTGGGTTGTAGTAGTAGGAAGAGGCTCTCCAGATGAGTGCGTAGAGGCCTAGTAGAGTCTGCAGGTCAGTGCATGGACCACTGCAGCTGAGTGTGTAGGGTGGATTCGAGCTTGTAATCGGGACAGAAAGATAATAAAGAGAATTTATTCTAATTCTGTGTAATTGTTGTACATTATCTTCTTTATGTTTATTTTTATTGATGTATCGCTCACACTGATATGAATGTTGAATATTCTATAATAACCATAAATCTTGCACACAAAAGTTAAGTAATTGGTTAATTAGCGATGAAATTGGGTAGTATGTGCGTCGCGCCCTAAGTAGGGCTATGTGGAAGCCGCACCGCAACTTGCAAAGGGATCTCAAGTGCGCACAATGACAGGTCAGACCGCGGACCTCCAGAAGCCCAACAGACATCCCAAGGGTGTAGAAACCTAGTTCTAGCACCCTCCCATACTACTTTGGGTGACGCCTCAATTCGCACAGCACAGAGTGTTGCCAAAAGGGCCAGTAGTACCAGTATTTTCTTAGCTAAATCACCTCTGAACCTAGGTCAGGCCCCACTAAGACAACAAATGGTTCCATTGCTAGGATTTGGATTTGCATAAAGGATGTCTAATGTCATGCCATTGGAACCCTACAAAGAAAGAAATTGAAGAGTGATTGGGCAAGAAGATTCACAAGTCGTGATGCAGTAAATCAGAAATCCATGAGTATCTAAGGAATAATGGTTCGATCACTACTTGTACACTGAAATCCATGAAATTTCCTTTGCATCATTTCCTTCTGAACCATATGAGTGTATCACGAAGTTAGCAGACAACCAAGGAAGGTGTAGGCTCGACAAACTAATAGTGTGGACTTCGGAACTAGTGCGCAAACAAGAAGCCTCAAGAGATAAGATAGTGTGAGTTGTAGAGCACTGGCTCGACCGAATAATGAGAGGATTTATTACTGTGTTCATGGTAGACACGACCATCAGCTACAACGAGGCAGAGTGACGTTTTGTCAAGGGACCGTGACGTAAGTATATTAAATATTTGAACACTTGGATTAAGATGTTGTTGTGTGAAAAGCGGATTTTACGAATAAATTAATGTTTGGTACTACACTGAGCGGAAGGATCTACAGAACCAGAAGTAGTGAAGAATTAGAAAATAGTCCCTTAATTTCACCCTTGCAGGAGAGCGAGGATGAGCTCATGAAGGTTTCTCTGAGAAGCGCAATCAGTTTGATAAGGCAGTGAATTCCGCGTCTACCACCCCCATCCACACCGCCACCCACTTCACCCCCCTCACCTCCATCTCCACCCACTCCACTTCCACCCCCTCCATAGTTCAGTATGGCAAGCGTGATCAAACTACCAATATTCAGAGGAGTAGGGAATGAAGATTTGGAAGAATTCTGGTTTGTGGTAAGAGTAGTATGGGAAGCACAAGGTGTCATGGATGATATTATTAAAAAGGCTACACTAGTGAGCGTGCTGCAAGATCCTACATTAACGTGGTATATCAAGCATTCTAATGACCACCCAAATGGAGGAATTGCAGAGATCTAGACCGTGTTGAATAGGGAATTTAGTAGGCCAAAATCAGAGATGCAATCAATCATCGGATTTAAAGAGACTGCGATGCTTTTGGGCAAGACCCCCTAGGATCTGGACCAAAGGCTGAAGACTACGAGCCATGAAGACAATATGATGTTAACATATGCACAACATCATGCATGGTTTGTGGCCTCACTTACGCGATACTTAAGGATGACACTGTCACAACAAAAACTTTCTACCCAGGCTGAAGCATTGGAGATAG
Source organism: Pinus taeda (assembly GCA_000404065.3). Taxonomy (NCBI): domain Eukaryota; kingdom Viridiplantae; phylum Streptophyta; class Pinopsida; order Pinales; family Pinaceae; genus Pinus; species Pinus taeda. The sequence continues at coordinate 85,802 of APFE031331194.1, read as the reverse complement.
TAATGAGACTGCCTGAGACCCCTATACAAGACCCCAAGTTGCGAGTCCAGCAAATCCATGCGCAACTGCAGAATCTTTGTCTGGAGATGCAAAGTTTGAAACAAGATAGGGCACCTCAGCTAGAGGTGCGTAAGGAAGTATGGTGCATAAAATGCAAAGGCCAGGGCTATGACAAAGATCGCTATCTAGTGTTCACGAACTACTTGGCAGGAGGAGGGCCAATGCCATTGAGACTGGAGGCACAGGTGGGGCCAAGCGTGGCATCTGCATCATGGTGTGTGATCTGCCAGATAGGAGGAAAACACGCCATGGATAATTGTCATCTGTTGGAGAAATATACACAGACGTCCCAACAGTTGTTTACTAATTTTTGCAGGTCGGTACGCCATGATGAACACAGCTGCCGAAGCTATGAACTAATGATCGATCAAACTTGTTCCTACAAGGTGCAGGCTAAAACGTGAACCCTCGACCCAAATGCAGGGATGGTGTGTGCTAGGTTCGAGGGGAACGGTCAAGATCGAGGTGGAATGGGACTAGGAAGGGGTCGCGACTAGATAATTTATTACAATTACGGAGGGTCAGGGCATTATGTCCATGATTATATGTACCCAAATAGGATATCATGTTAGTACTATAATCAGTTTGATCATGAGGCAAAAGATTTCCCTTCGTTGATAACAAAGATGTGTGAAAAAGGGGTACTCCAGCCCCCTCCAACCTGCGCAAAGAAGACCCAAATGTAGACATGATGCTCAAGAGTGATATGACAATGGGAGATAATAAAGGGAAGCAACTAGAAGAAAGTGTTTGAGTTCATAAAGCTCCTATAAAGGCACCCGAGTTTTATTTAAAAGATATGAAGGCGACATTCATTGAAGCTAAGAAGATCTTCACGGAGACCTCTACTTCAGGTAGTAAGGATCAACTGGAACCAAGGATGGATCCTTCCATGCTCACTACCTTTCTGGATACATGCATGAAACTGTTGTGTGACAGCAAGGTAGTCAAAGGGCTACAAGAACTTACCACTAGGTGCGCAAGGTCAGGGGAACCATGCGTGGTCTGAAAATTGGGAAAGCATGCATTGTGCATAGGAAGGGAGATGAGGTTGACTACGCAAATAGGCAAGTACGAAATGGATCATGTAATCCTGGATCTAGGCTCAGATGTGAATGTACTACCAAAGAAAACATGGGAACACATGGGCAGGCCCATGTTACAATGCTCCCCTATTCAGTTACAAATGGTGAACCATTAGAATATTTTCCCATGGGAAGATTGCAAGGGGTGACAGTCAACACACAGGCAATTCTGAAGTGATAGAGATTGTCGATGACAGCAATCCCTATCATGTGCTACTAGGAATAGACTGGGCTATCGATATGAATGGAGTCATAAATCTGAAGAAGTGCAAAATGACCTTTGAGAAAAAGTCACTATGCATAGTAGTACCACTTGACCTAGCGGACGGAACGTGACACACTGAACTAGTGCGCGACGATGATAGTGATGATGATCTTGATTGTATCTATAAGATAACTGCACAAGGAGAGGATTAGGTGAATCCAACTACAGATGCAAGGATTTTATGGGAGTGCGAGAGCTCTTGCACTTTGGATTCAGACAAAGAGATAGATCGATGGGAGAATTGGCTACACAACGTAACAATGTTGAACTGCAACATGATGATTAGGTCATTGTGTTGCGTAAAAGTAGAGGCAAGGGAGCTAGCGACATATGATGGGTTGTTAGCAGTGGATGACTTTCTGAGAAAATTTGAAAGTGCAATAATAGAGGAGCAGCGGTTCAATGCGCTAAAGTGGGCACTGCGCAACACCAGCACGATGGTGGGGTACACATCAAGGAAATTTTTAAGTCTGGCACAGATGCAGAAGGATGATGTGCTTACATTTTGGAAAACACCAGCTTCAAACAAAAGCCATTCAGCTGGGGCAAAACAAATTGTGTGCCCACCTTTCCCGATGGGTACAGGCATATGCTATACAGTCTGAACAAGCACACCGCTTAGAGAATCGGAACAAACCATAGCAGCAGGAAGGGTAACATGAATTACCAATTCTCCATGACGAGGCATTCAATAGGGTGTGCAGAGTACTCAACAAGGTTTACCAGACAAGACGAACTGATTGGGACCTGCGCGTGGTAGCGGTTCAATGGGCCTATAGGACCATGCGCAAAAACCTCAGCATGGAGATTATTCCAAAGGTGCGAAACAAAGTATAATTAGAAATTTCTGAAGGTAATTCCAAAAGGAATCCACACGTAATAGCCCCCATAGTTATTATAGCAAGCGAGGACAAGGACAAAGGAATAACACAGCTACGCAAGGCAAAGGAGGAAGCAATGAGGGTACAGATGGACCTCAATCTTTAGATTGTCAAGCTACGATTAAAGGTAAAATCCTCTATGCCCCCAAAAGTTAGGTAACAGTCCACTGGCGCTATTAAAAAAGGGTTGGAGAAAGTAAGCCAAGCAGTACAAAACTGCACCACTATGTTGGAAGAATCCTTCATGGTCCTCACTTCATTACACGAGGACCCAAATATACAACGCTTGGAAATGGAGGTGTGGGAGCTTCAAGTGCAGTATGATAGTGTGCATGGAAAAACACAAACAATTGTCATGACCCAATGGCTTGTGAAGCTACAATAGGCAAAGGCGTTGAAGGAATAGGTGGATGTCGCATGGCAAAAAGAGGTAGTCCTTAAAATGCGCATCCAGCCTTAGATTGATGAGGCCTTCCTCATCACTGTAGAAATCAAAGGAAAGCTCGCATAGATGAAGTCGATGCATGCCTTAAGATAGGGATTTTCCTTGAACAACGAGAATTCAGCCGAGAGAATAGAACAGATCCAGTAGACTACAGAACAGTGCAGTGCGGACCTTCGAGCAGCGCAGGATCGGTTGGCAAGGCTCTGTGCCAAGATTGCCACACTAGCAGAGTGACTCGGGATGAGTCACAATGATTGTGTTGGGGGCCTGTTGGGCATCGGGTCCCCCACAATAGTTTTTGGGGCTCAAAGCCTAAGTTTTGGTCAAAGATGTTGTAAAACTCTATGAACTGCAGGCGCGGAGCACGAAGTAGGGGTTAAGTCATAGGGTTGTCTACCCTAAAGTAATGTAATGAATGTAAAGTCATGTCAGCTTGCCCGTGGTCTGTAGACCATGGGATTATATAAATAGAGTGAGGTTGTAAGTTGTAAACAGAGTTGAGATGATAGAGAGTAGTGAAAGAATGGTTCAATCTTAGAGTAGAATTCTAAGTGTCTTGGGTTGTAGTAGTAGGAAAAGGCTCTGCAGTTGAGTGTGCAGAGGCCTAGTAGAGTCCGCAGCTGAGTGCGCAGACCCCTACAGCTGAGTGTGTAGGGAGGACTTGAGTTTGTAATCAGGAAAAAAAGCTAATAAAGAGAAATTATTCTAATTCTATGTAATTGTTGTGCATTATCTTCTTTATGTTTATTTTCGTTTATGTATCATGTGCAATGATATGAATGTTGAATATGTCATAATAACCATAAATATTTCACACACAAGTTAAGTAATCAGTTAATTAGCGAGGAACTTAGGTATTATATGGGTCATGCCCCGAGTAGGACTGCACGGAAGCCGCACTATAGGTTGCGAAAGGATCACAAGTGCGTGTAACGACAGGTCAGACTGCGAACCTCTAGAAGCCCATCAGAAATCCCAAGGGTGCAGAAACCTGGTTCTAGCACCCTCCCATACTACTTCGGATGAGACCTCAGTCTGATAGTTCAACTCCGAGCTGAAAGTTCTTGCCATGGATCAACTGTATCCTATTGATCTCTTGAATGGGTATTTAATAACCTCTTTCATGATATGGTTTCCATTAGCACCATTCTAGTTTTATGGATATCTTTTATCCATTTTCCTAGGATTTCCCTAGAAAATCTCACCTTTATCTCCTACAAGGCTTTTCCTCATTAAAAATTGCCTTTATCTCCCACACGCGTTTTATGTTTTTTACTTAACTTAGCATCTTTCTCCAGCTAAGTAGCTTAATGGATATTTATCTCCAAATCCATTAAGGTTATCTAGATTTGGATCTAGAAGTCTTATCGTGAAATAATTATCTATTCCCATTCACCAATTGGATTTGGAAAGAACCACATCTGTTAGTGCCTCTCTCTTCCAAGTGATTAAATTATTTTATAAAGTATTTACTTTGACTGTTACATATAAAACCTAGCTTTTCTTAGCTTAGGTCAATAGAGTGTTACATACAATGGAGGAGTGTTACATTGCTAAGGGATAAGATTTATAGTATGAAGGGTGATTCACATAAACAAAGAGATGAAATTCGAGTGACATAGATCAATATTTGAGTATTGAAGTTTTGTAGTTAGAGGGACAAGTCACGTAGTGAGAGAGCTGCAAGCTAAGCTTCATAAGAAAATGGGATGCATGATGTAAACAGAAAGCCAAAGACTAAGCTCCATAGCCATAGGGTTGAGCAATGTAAACAGACAATCGAAGTCTAAGCTCCGTAGCCAAAGGATTAAGTCACATAGTTTTAGAGCCAAGGTCAAATATCCATAGTGAAAGGGCCTAGTCACATAGATATAGATCGAAGGGATAATCTCTATAGCTAGAGGGCCAAGTCACATAGGCAAAAATATGAGGCCTGATATTTGTAGCTAGAGGATTAGTTGACGTAGCTAAACATCCAAGCAATGAGATTTTTAGTCATTAAATAAGGGTGATTAGTGTAATCTTTCACTTCTCTAAAGATATAACTTGTTTTGTGGGTTTGTTCCACAATTGGTACATATTACACAAACTATGTGGTTAACTATATAAGAAGTCAACATCACAGATAGATGATGAGAGAAATAAGTCAGAATTTGAATGTTTGATCATTATGAAGGTTTTTAATTCTCACGTGAGGACCAATGACATGGTCAAGCCCCCCCATTTCATTAAAGGTATGATCATGAATTATAAATCCAATTTATGAGAATACTATGACAAATTGCTTTGCATAGCCTAGCTGGTAGAATATGTGGATGGTATAGCCAAGGTTGTCAGTTAAAAACTTGTTCTACACGTCATAAAATGATGTTTTTATGTTTCACACAAATCTGCATTTCATTGAATACGTAAGTTACTAGAAATGAGCATTTCATAGAGTTGTTACCTGAAATATATCGTTTTCTAGAATGCACTATAAAGGGCCTTTTTGAAGAATTATTAATTTGATCATTTATTTGATATAGTTTTTGGGGCTTTTTGGACTCATTCTTGAGTTAAATTAAATTCCAAAGAAGCATGACAGTCAAATTTTGGAGGTGCAATGTTATAAAGGCATGAGAATCCTTCTTGATGTATATTTTGATGACTAGATTCTCTATTGTATAGCTTTGAAGCTTATGCGAAGTTTGTAATGATGTTATTGAAGCACATTTTGGGATGAGTTGTATATGACCATATTGATGAACAAGTTGTAATAGAGCTTCGATAGGGCATAAGAAAGTTGGAATGAAGTTTGTATAGGACATGTTGTTAACAACAATATGAAATGAAGAGTTGGAAGATCATTATTAGATGAAGAGTTGGTGGATATTGTTTGAAATATTTTGAAAATAGGTCTACAATAAGTTGAAGAATTAGGTGGGTTCCCCCAGTAACGTTGGATCATCAAATAGTTCAAATCCTAGAGAAAATTGAAGCCCGCTTATCATCAAGGTTGGTGCCTCAATCAAGTTGCAGGCTACAATGAGCGATTTCTTGCATATTTTCGAGGTTGGTTCATTAGTAAAGTTGTAGCCCGCTCCAAGTAGTTTCTTGCATATCTTGGGGGATAAGGGAAATTAATAGATTGGTACTTACAAATCTATGTAATAAATAGAAGAAGGAAGAAGAAGAATAGTTTGTGGTTATCTCATGTATGGGTTTCCACAAAAAAAAGTTTATGTCCTCTTGTGTTGATGTGATGGCCTCTTTATATATTATTGATATGCTTCATTTTTTTGTTTATTGATATTCTGCAAAGGGTTATGGTTGATTTCTATACCATTACTTGAAAAAAAAATGTGCATTGCTAAAATAGTTGACACTTATCATGATAGGTACGTGTGGCTCCTTGATATTCATAACATGGTTGTTGGCAAAGGAGGAGACTAAGCTTAGCTTACCATATGTTAGACTTAATCTTAATATTTGAGACCATACTTGGTTTCAAAACAAATATTTATGTATTATTTCAATTGGTATATCTTTTATAATTGCTTAAAAAGAAAGGGCTTTCGCTCATACTCATTAACTTTAACCCTACTCTTTGAAATATATTGCATGATATGTTATAATCTTAATTTTAGTTTTAATTTTGTTTGAACTTGTATATTTTGTTAGAACATCGAATTCTTACCAAATTATTTTTGGTTGACTTCATAATAGAAATATAATACCAAATCAATTCCTTCCTAATGTAAATTTTGTGCAAACAAGTCCCAACTTTGAGATCGGTCACAATTTTTAAATCAAGCTCCTACTACCTATCAAATATTGAAAAGATTTTTTCTAAACTATATAATGTTAAAATTTCTTGCTAACATTTTTCTTTACTTGTAAGGTGAAATTTGTATTGCATGTAAAATATTGTGATTAAAAAAATACAAGCATTTTTGATCCGGATTTAAACAGGAACGCAACAAAATACAAAGATAACCATATACACAAATATGCAGCGGAAATAATACTTCATTTCATTAATGGAAAATACTGAAATATGCTTACAACCAGAAATGGAAATAAACCAGCTAGGGCGATGGTAGCTTATCTCTGAGAAGAGATGTGGTGACTACATGCCTCTAAATTGAACTGTGTTACAATGAGGCTCGGAGGCCTATTTATTGTTGAGAAACAATGAAAAACCCTTCACATCCAAAACCTAACCCCTAGAAGATGAAAATTCCAAATTGGTGGGCCCCGTTTGGGTAAATTAGTACAATCAATTCCGCGGGGTTGTAACTTTGGCCATTAATGGGGAAAAAATCTTTTTCCCCGGTTTTGGAACCCAAAAAAATTTGGTTATGAAATAGCTCGTAGAAGATATATCTGAGAACTACCACTTTGGGGAAGGGAAAGATAGTCCATGACCTCATGTTCCCAAGATTCCCATAAAAGGTCATTTAGGGCCTCAAAACGGCTCCGGAAGTTCAAGGAACCCGAAAAACTGCTAAAAATAGTAAGTTGTGCTACAATTAAGGAAACTGAAATGTTGAGAGATAACAATGATGGGGGTCCAGATGGACTTGGCAGGTGGCCACCAATATCCACCTGGATCATTCCTCCCCCCTTAGGAAGCAATGGTCCCCATTGCGTTGAGTTCCTCCATTAGATGAGGAAACTTGTGTTGAACTTGGTCCCTAGTGAGCCATTTTCCCTGGTGAAGGAATTGGCCTGCTTTGACAACTCGATACAGTTGGATATTCTGTTGGCGATTGTTCTTGATCTATGTGTCCATGATCTGATCAGTTGCAGCTTGTTCCATGCAATCTGGATTTAATTCTGTGGGTGTGAGTTGTTCTGCAATGTCGGATGTGTCTAACAATGGTGGGAAGTATGGCCGAAGGCGGTCCACATTGATTACTGGATGCAGGCCAAGGAATGGGGGAATGTTGAGATCAAATGCATTGTCTCCCACAACCTTAGTAATGGTGTAAGGACCATATCGAAGTGGTCTCAGTTTCTGATAGGCTCTAGTAAGGTGTTCCTTTTGTAAATGCAACCAGAATTTGTCACCCACCTGAAACTTGTGTGGCACCCGATGTTGATCATGTCGCTGCTTGTACTTGGCATTTGATTTCTCCAGAATGTCATGGACTTGCTGGTGAATATGTTGGATGTGATCAATGAAGCCGGTTGCCTTATTTGTTTCGGGCTGGACATGAGCTGAATCTGTGTGAGTAGCTGCAAATGGCATGGCCACATCAATGGGGCATAGTGGCTGGAATCCCAAGCCCACCTGAAAAGGGCTGTGGCCAGTCAAGCCGTGAAGAGCTCGATTGTAGCTGTGTTGAACATAGGGGAGGCTCTCGTCCCATGTGCGTGGATGCTTTGAGTTATACATGCGTAGAATGTGCACAATCATCCTATTGAAAACCTCTGTCTGGCCATCAGTTTGAGGATGGAAGGCTGTGGACTTAGTGAGTTTGGTGTCCAGC
>APFE031331194.1:48250-75333 GCA_000404065.3 Pinus taeda | reverse complement strand
GCGAACCCTTCACCCACATCTGTGAGTGGAAAAGGCGTTCCCCCTCCTCTGGCTCTTCGGGCTCATTCTTCTGGATCTTAGCAGTGGCAACAGTGGCACTGGGATCTGCATCAATGATCTGCTTCCCTTTGTCATTCCCCTTGTCGGGTTCTGTCTCAGGGTCAGAACATGCATCTGATTCTGAAGCCTTCAACTCTGCAACCAACGACTGCTTGGTCCGGAACTCACTTGTGTTATAAGTGGGACTCTTGTGGAACTCACACCACTTTCCTGTGTCCTTCTTCGGCTTTGTGGTGTTGTTCTTTTCTTGTGGCTTCGACGGGTTGTCTTGGGTCACCCCGCCTTGGCTTTGTCCTTTGGGCTTCGGATTTGCAGATCCAAAGTCTCTCTTCTTCTGTTTGAACTTTTGCTCGATTTTGACAGCGTATCAGTATGTTGTGCCGAGTGAGGAGATGTCCAAGAACTCCATCTCTTCCTGGATGTATCTGTGTAGGCAGCCGCAGTATTTGAGCACCAGATGCCATTCAGAATCTTTGATACCCAACTCTGTGCGAAGGGTATGAAAAATGTTTGTGAACTCTGGAACATCTTGGTCTCGTCCCTGCCGCAGTGTGGTCCATTTGATGTATTTGTCCTCATAGCTTTTGACAGGGTAGTACTTCTCCTTGATGACATCCCGGAAGTCATTCCAAGTGGGTGCGGCTGAAAATAATGAACCTGTACTTTCATCCTTCTGCTCGCAGTAGGTTTCCCACCAGTCCTTGACGTGGGGGGCTGCTTTGAGAAGAGCGAAAACCATCTTTTCCCGACTTGAAAATTCATGAACAGAAAAATAACCCTCTAGCAGATTTAACCATTTATCTACCACATCTGCCTCTATTTTACCCTCGAAGATGGGATTTCAAAATTCACTTGTACCTTAAAGGGCGTGATGTTTCCAGAGTAGCTGATGGAAGCCGATGCGTCACCTCTAGGTAGCCGCTGAAGGATCTGCGCAAAGCTATCCATCATCGCGTTCCTTTGCCGCTTGAGCGCTTCTTCGAGCAAGATTTTGATAGGATCTCCTGCCCCCTCGTCTTTCTTCTCATCCGCCATGGGAGGCCGTCGGGATTTTCGAGGCTGGTCTTGCAAAGGGTCGACCAGTTCAAGCCCTAACTCCTTATATCCTGACCTCGTTGGGGACATGCAAAGAAAAACCGAGAAAAAGCAGACCGCTCTGATACCACTGATCCAGATTTAAACAGGAACACAACAAAATACAGAGATAACAATATACACAAATATGCAGCGGAAATAATACTTCATTTCATTAATGGAAAATACTGAAATATGCTTACAACCAGAAATGGAAATAAACTAGATAGCGCGATGGTAGCTTATCTCTGAGAAGAGATGTGGTGACTACATGTCTCTGAACTGTGTTACAATGAGGCTCGGAGGCCTATTTATTGTTGAGAATCAATGAAAAATCCTTCACATCCCAAAACCTAACCCTAGAAGATGAAATGCCAAATTGTGGGCCCCATTCGGGTAAATTGGTACATCAATTTTCCGGGGTCGTAACTTTGGCATATGATCTCCGTTTGACACATAGGATAGCCCGTTAGAAAGATCTATCAGAGAACTACCACTTATGGAAGGGCAACATCGGTCCATGGAACCATGTTTCCCCCAGATTTCCCAAAAAACGTCGTTTAGGGCCTCAAAACAACTCCGGAAGTTCAGGACCCGAAAAACTGCTAAAAATAGTAAGTTGTGCTACAATTAAGGAAACTGAAAATGCTGAGAGAAACAATGATGGGGGTCTAGATGGACTTGGTAGGTGGCCACCAATATCCACCTGGATCAATTTTCCTTGCCAAGCTCTCACTCAGGAGATCGAAACATACCCAAGAAAACAATCTCCACAAAAACACAATGTAACAAAACGTAAGAGGAAAATATTAATTTCAAAATATAAAAGTGGCTCTATCAAGAGATACATTGTGTAGAAATAGTAATAACATAAGTCACACAGAAGAAAGACATGAGAGCACTACTATGAGGGGTATGAATTTGAGACTACAATCTGAATAGGCTCCTTTGAGCCTTCTTGAGAAGTTCCTACCATAGGGGGGATACCAAGGTATTGCTCTATATAGTCCAAAGTGTAGTACAACAGTCCTATATGATAATGAAGGAAGTTTAATGAATTGAGGACTTCCTCTTTGTGATCCTGTTTGTCCACCAACATGCACCACAATAGAAATTTAATCTTCTTATACAAGTTGATCATTTTCATGTAATGGTTAAAATCTCCCATGATGTTCCCTTTTTTAGGGATCCATTCAACCCATTTTACCAATACCTTAGTGTATATGAGTTTGGTTCTATGTCTGAATTCCTCTCCCTCAAATTTTAGAATTTATTTCTGAATAGTACATAACATTAGTTCCTAGTATCATCCATTAAAGTCCTACAAATGATGGTGAATTTAAGTGTGTCCCCTTTGGGATTTATTTTGATAATATTCTTTCCCCTCCTGGAAATTGTGTCCACTAAAGTGGTAGTGAGGCAAGGGATATATTTTTGATAGTTTGAAAGAAGGGGAGAAGATGACAATTTATCTCTAAATTATCAAGAGGCTAGCACCCCATCAGAATATCAGTGTGGATCAATTCTACATAGGGGATAATGCATACAAGATTCTAGCCAAGCACACTTAGTTGAGGATGGTGTCTTGATTATCTAAACCCACTTCCTCCAGAAAACATAATACCCTCGAGAAGCACACTTGCCATGAATTCCCTGAAGGAATAAATATTTCATAACTATATGAGTGAGGTAAAAATAAACATAACTAGATGACCACAGGTGGTAGGGGATGCAACAACATATCTATTAATTATGGATTGACAATCCATCATAAAATTTAGGGTAAAAAAGGGTGATTTTGAATTCTCGCAAAACCCATGCCCCAATACTTCTCAATAAAACATCTATCCCTTTACCACTAAAATTATACTTAAAACTAAATCCAAGAGGAGGAAAACTCAAATCAGAGTTTGAATAAGTTGGCACAATAATAAAATGGACATATCAAAGTAACCACCATTCCCTCCAATTCTTCTAGCAAACCCAAAAAGGAGTCTTACAATAATTATTTAGAGAGTGGGGTCAATTCACTTTCAAGGAAAAAATCAATAAACCCAAATTCAAGTAGATGAGTAACATTTGGAAACTATAAACATAAGGAATGAGATTCCTACTTAGGTTTGATACTTCAATGTTTATTGTGAGTATCAAAACAATAGACCAGAGATCAAAGCCTCCTCACATCTCGAAATAATAATAATACTATACCATTTTCTTACATGCTACATGTGCTAGAGGATTTAATAGTAAAAAAACATAATCTACCAAAACTAGAATCATGTAATGATTGAATTTTACTTGGAAGTTAATGCTTTTCCATATGACTGGAAGTAAACTATCACCATGTAGAATAATGACACATTTGGATTTCCTAAATCGATGCAATAATTAAATGATTATAGAAAACAAATCATTGTTTCCTCCAACACTTCTAGAAAATCATAAAGGGAGCCTTACAATAAGTCTTCAGAAAGTAAGGCCACTTCACTTTCTAAGTCAAAATCAATAAGCCAAAACTCAAGTAGACATAAAGAAATTAAAGTTATAAACAAAAGGAGTGAGATGACCACAAATATTTGAAACTTCAATGTCAGTATGAAAATAACAAATTAGAGACTACGGCCTCCTCATATCTCCCAACAAAAACAACACTATTTCCTTTGCTCACATGTTATAGGTGATATTATACTTTCTAATTAAAAACCATAATATACCAAACCCAAAATAAAGTAACTATAAAAAATTACCAATAAAATGATGCTTTTCCAAACCAATGCAAGTAAAATCTACCCCTCCATACTAAAGAACCCATTGGCCAACCTTTATCCTAATGTGAACATGACACAGAGAAATGTTATTCCACCTTCGCGGCATAAGGAAGAACAAGTTAATTTCCTCCCACCACCACTAGATTTAGTAAGCTAGAAACTCACAAACCACAAGAACAAGTACTTTTCATGAAGAATGTTGGGGGTGGTCTTGTATCAACTTTTTCCATATCTAGTTATTTATTCTGATCTAGTGATTTATTCTAGTTTCCAAATTTGGAAAATCCTCATTGATAATTGATGTGAGTGTTTCTTGTTTGATCCTAATTCTCAAATTGGCCCCTTTCACTATGAAAACCAATTTTGTAAATTACTTAAGGATTTAATTTGATGGAATGCTTGATTTACTTTTTGGAATAAGCATGCATACTAATGTCATTTAATTAGAATGCATGTGCATTTAAAGATGTGCAAGGAGGAAGAAAAAAATCCTCCTTTGGCTAAGTGGAATATTCTTCTTAAAAAAGATCTGAACGGTTAGGAAATGTATTAGAATAATAAAGGGAGGACTTTAAATAGTAAATAAAAAAGAAACCAAACAACCAATAATGGAAATTGAATTATGAATAAATAAATTATAACAGACGAAGAAATTGAACTTCACATGATAGAAAAGAAAAATATAGTGGATGGAGAAACACAACACCTATCAAAAGGGAAATGAATATCCAACAAAAGGAACCAAAGTGTTGAATTTCCTCTTTTTCTAATTTAGGAATAAGCTATATATAATAAATAAAAGGGATATTTGTTGCTAAATTTTTGGTAACATACGAAATAACAATAACAATGAGAAGTAATTATTGCTCAATCTATTTGCAACAAATTTTGATTCTATAACCTATCGCTCAATCTATTTGCAACAAATTTTGATTCTATAACTTAGATGTGTTGAATTTCTTTTACTATATTATTAGCTTCGAGACTATTGTAAGGATGTCTTTTTAGGAGGTAGACCACTATCATATACATGTAATGCATCTTGCTCTTGTTTTTTCCTTAAATTTTTTTAATAGACAAAGCATAACACTAGTTTGTCATTTTTGAAAATTTTATTGTATGAATTGGTTTAACTTACATTTTTATATTTATTTTCAAGGAAGTTCTCTAATGAGGATAAAGTACCGATATATATGGTGATATGCCTAATTCTTTTCTTGTATTGGCTTATTAAGGGAATAAATCTACATTTTACATATGAGAGTAGTTTTATTTTATTTATTACATCTCATAAAACCCTAAAATATGGATTGGGTTATGACAAGTAAATCTTGAAATTGTATTAATTGGTATCTAGCCAAATATGGATGATTTATGTATACCAAATGGTTAACATTCTAATTGGGTCTTCTCTCCAAGGAAAAATCTTTTGAATTTCCCATTAAACTCCTCATTGAATGAAGCTCTATGGTTTCTTAAGATACTTACAAAAAAAGATTATACTTTCTCATTATTACTTTAACTAGCTATATTAATTATTAACCTATTTTAAATTTAAGTTATACTTTATCATCATTATCCTATTTTAATTTTACCTAATCATAATTAAAACATATTAAATTGATCATTGTACAAGAATTGGAATTAATTTTATTCACAAAAAATTTGATGAATCTAGTATTAATAGCTTACAAGACAACACTAATAGCAACTTCCAACTTGCCAAGGTCCGAGACATCTACAAACACTCCCGTCAATTATCAATAATTTGGCAGTTTCATACTAGTGGGAAACTTACTATTCAAGTCTCATCAAAATAAGACAACATCAATTAATTAATCAACATGTAAAATATTTATCACCTTTGGTTTTGAACTTATAAACTACAATGAGGAAACATTTTTTCTTCACCACTAGTTTCCATAAAGTTTTCACATGAAATAAGTTATTATTTATTTATTTTTAACCATGGAAACTTTGTAAATATTTGGAGTAATTTGGACAAGGCCCATGATCAAAACTTCATATTTCTACTATAACACCAAGATCATATTAGAGAACCTTTTATCTGTATATCTCAATAAATTATGGTTTAATAAGAACCAAGGGGTCTTAACCCAACCGAAGTGGATTTTGTCTACATGGTTGTGTACTTTTCTAGCCTTATCACAAGGGGCCAATATGTCTCTTTATGGGATTTGAATTAGGTGGAGAGGACAAGAAACGTCTCTTTAGTTTTAACAATGGTAACATTGTAAATATTTGGAATAATATGGACACGACATATGAACAAATCTTATTGTCACCCCTATAACCCTAAGAGTATATCCAAGAATCTGCAATCTAAACATACTAATAACTAATGACTTAACAAGACCCAAAACATCGCAACCCCACCAAACTGGATTGTGTCTCATAGGGTGCCTACTTTTCTATCCTTATCATGATAGGCCAACACCCATGAGACTAGATCATCCATTATTACCCGAGACCCCATAACCTAGTTATGACAATAATTTATGACTTAGAAAGATACGAAATTGCACATGGATAGGGGTGCCTATTCTTTGAGCTTCATCACAAGGGGCCAAACATGTCAAGTATAATTGAACTCGAGTGAATGGAAAAACAAATCATGAAACCAACCACTCAAGCTACTGACCAAACATGAAGTCCACTCTTACTTAAGAAACACTAACTTTATCAAAATTGAACAGTGTCATTAAGAAAAACAAAATAATTATTAACTCTTGATCCCTTTTAAATTTAATGTGTATTTATTTTTTCTATACAAAAGAAAATCCTTAATAAAAAATATAAATTGTGAGGAATATAGAGAAGTCTATCCACATTGTACCAATCCACTTCAATGATTGAAAATTATATCTAAAAATTACTTGCAAAAATGATTGTAAATATTGACGTAAACTGAGATGGATATACATTCATGCTTTCATTTAGGGTGTATTTCTTTAATATATTATATATTATATATATATATATATATATATATAGAGAGAGAAGAGAGATGAGAGAGAGAGAGAGAGGAGAGAAGAGAGAGAGAGAGATGTATATGTATATATGTATATTGTATATCTCTATACATATACATATACATCTCTCTTCTCTCTCTCCTCTCTCTCTCTTCTCTCTCTCTCTCTCTCTTCTATATATATATAATATATATTATTATATATATATATATATATATATATATAATTATATATATATATATATATATAATAGATTATGGAGAAATTTGAAGCAGATGTTACCTTACGAATTTTTTTAACATGTAGCAATGGGTTTTATCAAAGGTATGAGTAATATTCTAATTACTGTTACATTTAATATGGTGTTTCAGGTTTCACATCAGGAGTTAAATAAGAAGACAAATCAGGAATCGCAGCCTAAATTTATAGAGAAATATGAGATTAAAGAGGAAGCCAAAGAAAATTATACAGATTCAAATAATCTTGAAAGACCTAGGTGGTGCTCACTTTGTGATATTGATTGTGTCACCAAAGAAGTGCTTCACAAATGTCATGCATTTGGTAAGAAACAATAGTCCATGATTAAAAATCTAGAAGAAGCCTCAAGAGATCGAAAGAAGTGGCTAGAGTCTTTGGGATGGTGTTTTCTTTGCCAAGTTCATTGTAAAACCATGGAAGCTCTTCATACAGAATATAAATTGATAGAAAAACACCAAATCATGTTAGGAAAGCAGCCAAAACCTCAAAAAAGGTAGGATGACCAGGTCCAAGACATTGATAGCTGTATTGGAAAAAGCAAGGGGAAGAAGGAAACATGTCATTCCCAAAACGTCAAAAGTTGTTAGTTTCCAGTATTGACTGCAAGATATGTAATGAAGTGTTTACCAGTCAGGTTGAACTTGAATCACATCTTTCAGGTAAGAAACATGCTTATCAATTGAAAAATATTGGAAATTCTACAGAGCGTTTAGATGTTAACAGTGTCCAAAGTAAGAAATTTGAGGGTCTAGAAGGAAGCATGTCATTCCCAAAAGGTCAAAAGTTGTTAGTTTCTATTATAGACTGTAAGATACGTAACAAAGTGTTTAGCAATCAAGTTGTACTGAAATCACATCTTGCAGGTAAGAAACATGCTTCCCAATTGACAAAGCTTGAAAGTTCTGTAGAGCTTTTAGCTGTTAAAAGTGACTAGAGTAAGAAATCTGAGCGTCTAGATGTGCAAGTATCTGAGAATTTTAAATTGGTGATATCAACCAGGAATGGGCAAGAGGAAAAAGGAAGCATGTCATCCCCTAAACCTCTAATGTTGTTAGTTTCTAGTACATACTGCAAGATATGTAACAAAGTATTTAGCAGTCAAGATGTACTTGAATCACATCTTGCAGGTAAGAAACATGCCTCCCAATTGAAAAAGATTGAAAATTTTTCCGACAGTGGTTATAATAAGAAACCTATGAGCCTAGAGGTGCAAGTATTTGAGAATTCTAAATTGGTGATATCAGCTAAAAATGTTGCAAAACCAAGTGAGAAGGATGAGGAAATTACTTTGGAGGCTAAAGATGATCCAGAAAAGTAATGAAAACTGAAAACTAATAAGAAGGAGATTCCAAAGCCCATTGAGGATGCCAGGAGGGAGAGATCAAAGCCCATTGAAGTTGATGGTAAGAAAGAAGCTACTCTTGGAAGCTGAACAGAAGATGTTACAACTTCCATTAATATTAAAGTTTAAACAAGTAAATGGCAACATTGAAATTTCAAAAGGCCGAATAATATAGTAATAAATAAAATAAAAGAAACTTGTAAGTTGATTTCCTCATGCTTGTAGAGATTTACATACTTTTGACTTTTCTTGAGGTTTCAGGTTTGGTTTGTAGTACGGACATTTGTAATGTCTAGGATATCTACTTTTGTTCACAGGGAGATTACGTTGATAATATGAATAGCCGTTTTCATTTTTGTTTTGGACCACTGAACCTTGTGGTGAGGGACCCATGGTCCTTGTTGACTATATTAGTTAACATGTTTGTTTAATGAAATTTCTATTTTTATTGAGCTTTTTTTAATGTTTATTTAATATTTTAAAAAGTAAAATTGTTAATAATTTTTTTTTCACAATAAAAATTCAAAATTTAAAGTAAAATAAATATACAAAGAAGAGCATTTTCAATGTGTGACTTGAGTTCTTTATTATTATTTTTTTATAAATTATATGATTTTTTTATAATTTGATTTTATGTATTATTATTATAATTATAATGAATATTTTTAAACGAATAGTTATATTTAATAGAATGGCTATGTCCTCTGAATGGATTTTTTTAAGGTGAAATTTATTTTGATTATTTTGATTTGGAGTGAAATTTATTTTTTTCATAATTTAATGTTATATTTCTTATATGGAAATTTTTTTTTATAAAAGTTAGCTTCTTAAATAATAATCTAAATATAAAATATGTAATCTACTGGATTCCGATAATATTGAAGAGAACCTTTTTAATGAAGATGACATTATTTGTAGGTTTCCTATGGTACTAATTTCACTTGATTAAATATTAATATTTCATGTTTCACTGGACTACTATGCAAACTTTTGAATTTACTAATTTCAAAGCATAAATTAGTAGGAAATTATTTTGAAATTTGTCATTAATTATTTAAGAAACACGTTTCAATCTACATTAAAGAAAATATGAATTTGAATTTTTCTATGGTTCACTGTAGTAGCTTGCATGTTTTTAGTTTCTAAATTGTCTCGGTTGGATGAATTTATGTACAAACTAAAGAAATTGGACTCTTGATTCAACATTCTACACATAATTTAATTTGCAATAGATAGTTGTTATTTTTAGTATTTTCTAGAAAACTTCATTGATTGGTTATAGAATTTTTCTTCTCAAAAATCACTTAGGAATGAAATATGTAATCACCTCGGATTGAAAAGATCGAAGACAACTCATTTTCTCATAATAATATTTTTTATACAATTACGAAACAAACATCCAATGAATCTACTTTATTAATTAAATCCTAGTTTTATTTGTATTCTCTATCACTCTTTAGATCCCAATACCATGTTGGATTAAAGGATGTTGAAGGACATCATCATCAACATGAGGATTGAGTAGTGTATAAGGAATATCTCTATAAATGGATATGAATAGGGAAATACATGTACCATAGCATTCTAGTGTGATTGAACAAGGATGAATAGTTGACAGGAAGTTAAGGCACTAGTAATTAAAGTGATAACCTAAGCAATCAATTAATGGTGGAAACAAAGCATGAGTAGTGACATGTGGCTTTGTATTATTATAGGTTTTGACAACCATATAGATTTTTTATTAAAATTGGGATTACTTGCATATAATTTTGTTAAGAGTTAATTTTACATTACAATGTCAGTTGCATTGAAATGGATGGCACACTTGATAGATCAATATGCATACAACCACACATCAACAACTTCAAATTCTTAAGAAAAGTAAGTAGAATATCATCATTACTATATAGAAAATCTCTCCAATCCAGATGATTATGGCTAACTAAATCATTGGAAACTTTCAAATAATCAACTTATAAATAATTTGTTGTTTTCTGCATTGATTAAAAATTTAAATTGTAACTCTAAAGATCAAATAATTGATTTTTTATGCATTCATTAGCAATTTGAATTGTAACTCTAACTAACTTATTAGTGGAAACATTATCAACATACTTGTAAAAAAATAAAATCCAGAACACCCTTAACATGCTTCAAATACAACTAGGCCCAATGAACGTGGAAGATTCTTCTTAATGAGTATATGTTATTTTTTTGATATTCAAATGTTGGGTTTCAAGACCAATCCTAGTTGAGAGTGTCTCCTCTTCTTATTCTAGTGTCTATAAACATGGTTAAAAGATACATTTGCGAAGAGAAAGCATGTTTTCAATATTTTCAAAGTGGGGATACATGGAGAAATTATTCATCATGCATACACCATTCATCCAGTTTATCATGAGAAGTGAGTCCCAATATATGTCAAGATGTGTAATTATGTTTTCCTGTGCAAGGTGTAATATGAGCTTGATATCCATGAGCTCAACATAATTGTTTGTTGGGTGCCCTGCCCTTGCCCAAAATGAGATTTGTGAATTTTTGGATAGATGAAGGATGCCACCAACACCCCCCAATGATTGTGAGTCTTGTGCTTCCCCATTGAATAAATCCCACTAGGAGTTAATCTGAATAATGATCTTAATATGGTGCATGCAAAATTGAAAACTTTGCGTGTAGGCACCTGAGGGAAAAATGCCCAACCTATGAGAAACAAATTTCATGGCTAGGTGAGGCTTGTTGTAAAGTATAGATTGATTCATCTGTAGCCATATGCCATATGATATTGAGAAGGTGATTACTTTGATGCTTCTCAGTATTTGAGTGCAACCAAGTGTGAAGATAAGAGTGAATGTCAATCCTCACCCAAATGTAATTTTGATTGGTGAGGCTTTGAGTTTGAGACCAGATCTCATAATAGAAGGGACAAAGTAAGAAGAGATGTAGTTGGATATTGAAGTTACAACTGACATATTATATATCATTGAAAGGGGCATTTATTAATGTTTGCAACACCAAAAGTTTGTCTTCTATTGGGAATTTTCATTTCCAGAGAGTTTTCCCTTCATCACATTGATCTTACCATTCTTTATAGATCACCCTTTTTTAATATAAATATCTATACATTTTGAGCTACTATGTTGTGTATGTGTTTCATATGTATTTTGTCTATATGTTCTCTAACAAATTATGTTTAGTGTAATTATGGATATGTATTACAATTAATTCCATCAAGTAATAGTAAAAAAATTCAATGTTTGTTTTATTTATGCCTCTACAACACACACAATTTCCACCTTTTTGGATTCATGTCCACAACAACCCACCATATGATAGAACATATCAATATGAATAGGTTGGCTTTAATTCTTATATCATACTTTTTTAGATGGATCAACCCTCCCATAGATAAAAGGAAGAACATTCTTGGGTTGATTAAGAACACCTTAAGCATGAAAAATGAACTAGTATTAGATAATAAAATATGCTGAAAAGCGTAACTATATTAGTTCTTCATAATTGTACTTATGTATTCTATGTAAAAAGAAAAGAAACAAATTACTATTATTTGTTCTTCATGCTTATGGGATTTACTGAGTCCAAGAGTCAAAGTCCTAATTGGACTTCTTGTAAAGAAAAAGGAAAAATATTTTTTAGAAAATATAATTTGGATTAATTGACTCTAAGAAGCTAATTACAAATCATCAAACTCAAACAATGTGTCTTTTTATGTATGAGAACAGCTATACATTGGCATAAGTCCTCCATCAAATGGAAAGAAATTAGGTGTTTCTCTATCATGAATTTTGATATAAAGTGATCCAAAGTTTCCTCGGTCTTAATAGCAAAAGTGATGAGAAATTTCTAAGATGTACTTGTGAGAAAGTGATGTAGAAATTTCTAAGATGTACTTGTGTGATTAATGTCACTTTCAAAAGATTATATTGATGGAAAATTTCGAGGGCTTGACTTGGCTACTTGGAGGGTGGATTCTATTGGAGAATCAAAGTAGCTATATTAGGGTTTGATTCTTCTTTCTTGATAATTACTTGATATTGTGTTGGATTCTTTTTACTTCTTTATTAACTTATGTTTCATCAATAAATTACCATTTCATGTGTGTATGAAGATCACAAAACAAGAGACAAAAGATGTAGGCCTTATCCCAGGGAAAAAAAAACCCTCAAGGGGAAAACCGACTCATCAAAATTCTTCATTTTAATAGCATTCTTTGAGACTCTTCACCCTAGACAAACATAAAAGCTTCCCTCCACACCAATTCAACCTCCCTTTTTATCGACCTCTTTCTAGTAACTTTGATTAGGTGGCATCTTTTGTCATCAGGAAGCTTCTAACGTTAGTGACACTTTGAAGACTTTGATATCCCAAACTAGAGAATGAAACAAAGAGAGAGAGGCACCAATAGTTTGATTTTCTTCTTCTCCTTAGACTTCCCAAAAACACACTTCGTCCATCTTCTGTAAACCCACCTCGTCCTACTTCGCACTTGTCCAACTACTCTTGAGATATAGAACCAACTTGAGATGTGATGCTCCAAATGACATTAACTTGCTAGTATTTATAAGCTCCATGTGTGTTGAATAATGTCCTTAGTCCAACTTTTTAGGCCAACTTAGCGTGGATGATACATAAATCATATTTGACTCAATACTTAACCTTTTTATATGATTCAAAAGCCAAAGAAGGGCCTATTTAAAAATATAATGACTTTATTGACTCAGAATAAATCCTAGAATTCCTATATGGGCACTTTGAAACCCATTCTTTAATAAGTCACAACAATAATAATAATCTTTTTCTTTATTCTTTTGACATGTACATTATAAGATGAAGCAAATACATTGAGTGACGACTGAACGTAGTTACAATTTCCAACACTCCCTCTTAACTAGGGAGGTATTCATCATATACAAATATAATAGAAGATCTCAAACTATTTGAGCATTGACAAACTTTAGGCAACACAATGTGATAGACTAGATTCCTAACTAGGGAAATCTACCCATTGGTCTCTCAACAATTTCGGCACTGCAATGCCATGAATTAGAATCCTGACTAGGGAAATCTATCCAAGTTGGAATAAGGTGGACTCAAGCTTTAATACCCTCTAGGTACCATTAGGATTACTTTATAACCATCAACCCAAGGACCTAGGTGTGTATCCATTGTCAAGGCTCTACAACGAATGCCACATTCCCTATTTTTGGACGTAGACATCAACACAAAGTTTCAGCCATATGTCCTCCAAGGAAATGCTTCACTCGCAAAGCCTCAACAAATCTCTTCCATTTCTTTATCATCAATACATTCAACAATGTCTATCAAAGCCAAGAAGTTTCTCAAGTACTAAAACTTATTATTAGGAAGATCCTTTGTTAGTATGTATGCTACATGTTCATCTGTTAAGACATACTCCAAATTCACGCTCCCAACTTGTACTAGGTTCCTAATAACATGGAACTTATTGTTAATATGCTTCATTCTAGAATGAAACACGGGATCTCCAAACATCTTGATACAATTTTGATTGTAACTAATCACAGTAGGACCTAGAGACTTCCCGAACAAATCTTTCAGAAGCTTCCTTAACCAAATAACCTCCTTTCCTACTTTACATGCAACCACACATTCTGCCTTGATACTACTCAACACAATGGGATATTTCTTCCTACTCATCCATGAGATCATAACGGCTCCCAGATGAAAACATCCTCCGATAATGCTTCTTCCATTGGTCTCGCTGCCACCCCAATCAAAGTCTATGAAGCTAATTAGCTTGACTTAATTAATATCATACCTACATGGCATGAGAGCAAGAATTTTTTTGGGCACTGAGTTTGGAGAGAAGATCTAAAAATATTTGTGAAAATTTTTCAAAAAAAAATTTCAGATCTATATTCCTTGCAAAAAATACCCATACTACAAAAAAATCGACTAAATTGAAGTTCATATGAGGGAGACATCGGCAATTTAAAATCATCTCGGGAGCATCAATTACCTCTCAACATGTAGCATTAGAAAGTTATTGAGCAAAGACAATTAGAAAAGTAAAGAGGAGACCAAGTGGAGGCATCCACTCAAGCAGAGACCTCTAGTGGAGGGAAATTTTGGGCCAAGTGGGAAAAGGGAGCACATGCAGCCATACCTCCAGGCAAGAGGTGGGGCAATGTGAAGTAATAGTCCCACGAGTGTGGAAATTTGGGTAGGGTACATTGAGAGGTTTTGTCTCATGGATTATTACCTCTCTACAGGATCCCATAGTACATCGTAGCAGGATGGATCAATGGTAGTCGATGAAGTCATATATTAGAGTGATAGAGGCAGAGGCTAGCAAGAGTTAGATACTAGAAAGCATAGAGCAAAGTTGACTATAATGCAGATGGCACAAAGGCAAAGTAAGCAGAAGCACACATTTTTTAGTCAACAGAGGCAGATCTAGTAGCAACCAGAACTTCTGGTGAGATATGCATCATATTGATTCAGTTTGGATGTTTCTTTTCTTTCAGAATTTCCAGTAGAAAAAACCCTAGAGATAAGTGTTGCAAGCAGAACATTCTAAAGGTATCATCTCTGGATAGAGTTGAATTATTTTCCTGTTGAGAGGCAGATTTGTAAAAAACAACAAGAAATGTTAGAAATAACATGAAGAAAATTCTAATTTAATTTTTCCTTGAATTAAATTGGGAATTAATTTGTAACTCTATTCTCATACCAGCTTGTAGTGGTTAACTAGGTTATGTTGACTTAGTTGGATCAGTAAATTTGAGTTTGTTCTATTCTCATAGCAGCTTGTAGTAGTTAACTAAGTTAAGTTGACTTAGTTGGCTCAGTAAATTAGAGTTGGAAGTCTATCTAGAGTCATGTAGAGTGATCACTAAATTTTAGGGGTGCGGTTTGAGTTCTTTTGAGTTGTAATTAGATAACTTAGTCTAACTGAGTGATAGTCACTTAAACTAGTTCTAATGTTGGAGGAACTAGGGGCTTCACAAGAAGCAGAATTGGTGAAGTGTTGGCTTAAGCCAACTTGTGAGGCAAAGAGTTAGATTTTACTAGTGTAGGAATTGTTCACGAGGAGCAAGCATTATATTTTCTTCTTATATTTTTTGGTTAATGAAATATAGATAGTAGGGTTTTTTAGCAGTTGCTTTCTGCAGAGAAATATTTTGTTATGTATGATTGATATTCTTCCTTTTCTGCTTATTGTTTTCATCGATCAATTTTGGTTTCCATTGAAAAGTAGAGTAGATTCTTGTCTTGTGTTTTAGCAAATCACATAAGCAGTTGAATCTACAAAAAAAACTACAATTGCTTTCTTCAAAACCTCTTGATGTGTAGCTTCCTTGAATATAGATGGTTCAGATTTAATAAATTCCGTCATATATGTAGCATAACTAGAATATATCCCTGTCTCTTTCTTTCCTTGAAGGTTCCTTTCATAGCTTTATGTACTTCAACATCTTCTAATTTAGCTTTTAGCCAATTTGGCATTTTCCTTGTGGTTGGAATGACCACCGATTGAATAGGTTGACCTGGTCCTTCTTTGATATTTGTAGTTAAGTTTTTGTGATGAACTTTTTCTTCTTCAAATATGGGAGCTTCTTCATCATAAAAATCAATCGGAATACTTTTTGATTTCTTGTATGCTTGATTTTCATCAATTATGACATCCTTTCTTACTTCAATATATCTTCCTTCCTTAATGTAGATTCTATATGCTTTTGAAGAGAGCCTATATCCAACGAATATTCCCTTGGTACTTGTATAATCCAACTTCTTTCACTTGTTTTTCATAAAATGGATAGATGCTGGACTTCTGAAAATTCAGAGGTGATCCACACTCGACTTCTTTCCAGTGAATACTTTTTTGCGTGTTTCATGATCATGAATGTTATGAGGAATTCTATTTTGAATGTATATGACTATTAGTGTTTCTTCTCCCCATAATAATTTTGGAAGGTCTTGATCAAGGAGCATAGTTCCAATTCCTTTGTTAATTGACATATTATTCCATTCAGCTAATCCATTTTGTTCTGGATAATAGGGAAATGTGAGCTCCATGTTAATACCTACATTCCTAGAAGATGCAATCAATTCATTAGAAGTCTATTCCCCACCATTGTCAAACCTCAGATTTTTTTTTATCTTTCTTTTAGTTAGGGTTTCCACTTTAGCCCTAAACTCCTTGAACTTATTAAATACTTCATCTATTTTTTTGAGGAGTTAGATCCATATCTTTCTAGAATGCTCATCAATAAATGTCACATATTAGAGATGACCTCCAAGTGATTTGTCAGACATGGGCCCACACATATCAAAATGGATGAGGTTTAATATCCATTTAGACCTAGAGTCACTATTATCAAATGGATTTCTTGTATGTTTTCCAAAAGAGCATCCACTGAACACACCTTCATGATCTAACTTCACATTAGGAATACCATGAACAAGTTGACTAAGATTAGGGATGACCTTATATTGTATATTACCATACCTGATATGCCACATATCAGTGGTACTTATTTCCATACGAACTAAAGCTTTATGAGGTTGGTGTAATGAGTCTATAAAGACTCCCTTCATGAACTCCAATAACCCTAGATTTATCAATGCTAGAGTCTTTTCACCAAACCAGCGATTTTCCATTAACAAATAGAAATAAAAAGAAAACTATTTTTCAAACCTAGAACATATTATATTATATTTCATGAAGAAATTACCATATTATGTGTGTATGAATATCACAAAAAAAAGATGGAAGATGTAGGCACTATCCAAGGGAAAAACCCCCCTCGAGGGGAAAACCTAGTCAAGAAAATTATTACTTTCAATAGTATTATTTGAGACTCTTAACCATAGAAAAATACCAAACTTTCCCTCCACACTAGGTCAACCTCCTAGGTCTTCAACCTCTTTCCAACAAATTTGACTAGGTAGTAGCTTTCAGCATCAGGCAGATTTCGACATTAGTGAAACTTGGAAGACTTTGATCTCCCAAAATAGGGCATGAAACAGAGAGAGAGAGTGATGCACCAAAAGTTTGATTTTATTATTCTCCTTAGACATCCCCAAAATCACACTTCCTTTCATTTCCTTAGACTCACTTCGTCCTACTTCACACTTCTCCAGCTACTATTCAGATATCGAACTAGCCTGAGAGATGATGCTCCAAATGAATTTGACTTGCTTGTATTTATAACCTCCATATGAGGTTGAATAGTGTCCTTGATCTGAAATTGGGGGTCTTAGGCTTCTTTTCTAGCTTACAAGAACCTCTCCCACTTCCAAAGCTTGAATTTTCCCAAGTCTTTAATGATTAACCAAAGCATAATTAAGAAATTCTTGAAAATATGGGTGTATGCTTGTATTTACTTTTAGCTAATTATTTGCTTTAAAATATGTTGTTTTGCTAATATGTGAATGTGCTTAAACTAATATAATAATGCATATAACAGTAAATAATGCAGCAGTAAAAATAGACACATAAGACAGCAAATTAATTAGGCGTTCACTCACAATTCTTCGGCTACATCTCCGTGAGCTCTAGTTAATTCAACTAGGCTCTCTGGGATTATGGTATTAGTCTTTTATACAAGCTCTTGGCCCAAATCCTACTACTACACAAAAACAGTGGGTTTAACACCATTTAACCCCCTTGGCTCTTGAAGCTCTGGCTCTTGGCTCTTGGCTCTAGCTCTTTGGCTCTGGTTCTGGCTCTTGGCTCTGACTCTGGCTCTTCAGCTTTCGTTCTAGCTCTTAGCTCTAACTCTTGGCTCTTTGGCTCCTTCTCTTGGCTCTTGGCTCTTCGGCTCTAGCTTCTTTCTACCTTCTGCAACCTTCACGCTCTCTGGCTTTTCACTTGAACTTCAAGTGCCCCAAAGGCTCCCTTAAACGCTCTTTTGCTTCTGTGCTACCTCCTTGGCTTCTACGCTACTCGCTTGTGCTTGGCTTCAGCAACTCAGCCACCATCAACAATTTAGTAGCAAACAAGAACTTGGCCACTATTCAACAACCCAACAACCCACAATCTTTGACATTCATGGCTTAAAAGCCAAATTGCGCTACCTGTTGGTTTTCCCTTTTGGGCTCTGTAACTTCCGGCCATGTCTACTCAAATCCCTCCTTTGGCATTCAATAATCATTGTATAGTACACTCAGGGGAAGCAGCCGCCTGTTTCTACCACAAATGAGGGCAATCGTCGCTTAAAAGCTTTAGTAACAGTTGTTCTCTGTTTACACAGAGAATGCTGTGAAAACATGGGAAATCTACATAAAACACAATATATCGGACTTCAAAAGTCCTGAAATCCACCTTATTCTCCTATCAAGTCCACTTGCAAGTCACATCACATATCGAAAATGGCCTGGTTCCAAGGTTTTCCCCTTTGTATTAAAAATACATTAAAAGCATGGCAAAATCTTGCTTCTCAGATTTGAAATTATATCAAATCTTGCTTATCGCACCCATCAGGTCCGGCAATTGCAAATCACATGTCACTAGGCCTGGGGTCCTTCCCTTTTGGGATCGTTGACAATCATCCACCGATATTGGTGATCGCAGTCGCACCAACCTGGATCCTTTCCTTTTGGGATCGCCAACAATGATCTGCCAATATGGGCAATCACAGTGGCAAGTTGAATCAACCCAGGACCTTTGCTTGTATACATTGGCTGCCTCCGATCCGAACTGCCGATTCAATCATTGGAGGTCACTGACCAGGGGTGCCTTCTGCTCGACTTTAAGCCTTGTCCTTATGTGATGTGAATTTCTTCATTAAGGCCTTAAGACCATTTTTCAAAGAATTTCCCTCATTTTCAAAGGAACAGGGGGAGGTTTTTTCATGATAACTTCTTCCTTTGAAATCTGTTTTCACCCATTCAAGTTACATTGGATTCAGAATGAGGAGATCTATGAAATGGGATTATTTCTAAGGGAAGCATGCAATTTTCATTTTCCTCTGATTTACAAAGGATTTGTGCCATTTGGCACCTTTCACCTCTTGCATGAAGTCTTTTAGACTTAAGAGATTTATCCAGGATCCATTTTTTGATTACGCCTTCCCACTAAAAGAGCTTTTGGTCCCCAAAAGACTAATATACTGATCTGAACATTAAATGAGAGTGACTCACCCTCTTCTTCCAGCCTCCCTACACTTGCCTTTGCATAGTGCCTATGAACCAAAGTTTCTAACCACTTCCCTTCTCTGGATGGGCTAGTCTTCATGAGAAGAATTGTCTTCCTCCTTACCTTCCTATAGAACTTCTACTAAAAAGGTCATAGAAGGTAGTTTGAGCTTATTTTCCTTGATCATTGATCCAAGGTGGCTCAACAGATGTGAAGTACTTCTGCTCCACAAAACATTCACTTGTACCTGTTTGACACGCTGCCAACAACAACAGGCATATAGACAACAACTGGATGGACTAACTCCTGCTTCAACAAAAGAAACAGATTTTCACATCTTGTGAACACCTCCATGTCTTACATTTGCATACAAATGATGGACTAGACAACAAGCCCACAAAACATGCCTTTAAACAAGTGACCCTTAAGTCAAGCATGTAGAAAAAGGCCATTAGGACTCTTTTTCAAAAGATGAAACTTTCATCAGTATCCCCATTTGGAGACCAAGTCAACTTCTTTCAAGTCAACATGGCATCACATGCATGTCAAAGCAATCAACCCTGCAAGTTAATTATGCATACATGTTCAAAAACAAGGAAATGATCAACATCCCTGTGCTCATGCATCTCATGCTCATGCATGCATTTCGTCCTTCAACATTCACTTAAGCACACTGTACTTTTGAAGTTGTAATGAAGTATAATTAAGATGCATCAATAGACATGCAATCTTAATCAGATAACAACTCTGACTTTTCCTTAACAATCCCTTTCAAAGGTACTACCTTTGCCTAAACATCAACATCAACATGTGAATCATTTCAAGACACATCATTCATTGAATCTTCACTTCCATTTCTACCATCTTCTCTTTTCACTTTCTTTAGCTTTGGTGGAAGCATTGTTGGATTTAGTGTCCAAAACTTTGCAGCAAGATGCCCTTGGTTATGGCAGTAAGTGCACTGCATGTGCATCTTCTTAATAGCATGATTTGCCTTGTCCAATGGACCTTTGGCTTCTTGTTTCTTTTCCTTCTTCTGCTTCATGTATGTGGTCATTCTCTTCCAACATCTATAAACATCATGGTTATCCAAACCACAAAAGGAACATGCAACTCTTTTCCCATACATATGTGGAAATTTATCATGCTTTGCAAAATCAAAAGGAATATAATTAGAACCATATTTATATCTGCCTAGAACACCATCAAACTCTTCAAGGTTGTTAGAGTCTCCCCAATTCTCTGGTTCAAGTGTGTGCTTCTAAACACCTGCATCCTACAATTGATGTTTCAAGCTATTGTATTCCTCTTGGATACAACCTTCACACTTCTGAGGTAGAGGACATGAAATGAAACTCCTTCTTGGGATTGTTTCAATGGCTTTCATGGCAGCTTTGGAATTCTCTCCATAAGACTATCCATAGCTAGGTCCCAAAAATTTAGGCCTTTCCTCAACCACTATTGGTTCAATAATACCTTGTGCATGCTTTCCCAAGCCCTTTCCTTCATAGCCCATCTTGGACATTAGCTTGGAACCTATGCCTTTAGTATGTTTTTCAAAAGAACCAATACAAGCATTCTCAAAAGAATTTGAAGGCAAACTAGAATGGCTTACCTCTTCTTCAAGCTGGTATTTGACTAAGGCTTCTTGGGAAATAAAGAGATATGTTTCCAACTCATGCATCCCTTTTAGGTTCATATTTGCAATATGAAGTTGCCTCTCCACTTCCTACAATTTGTCAGTAAGAAACTGCTTCTCTTCCTTCATGGAATTCAACTACCTTCTAAGCATACTGCTCTTCCTTCCATCCCCATACATTTCTCTCACCATATCCATCATGGTGGACAATTCTTGCTTCATGTGTCCATCAAGGAATCCTGTGAAGAACCCAGAATTTGAGGACCCACTTGTAGAAGTTGTCATTTTGCCAATGAACAAAAAAACTTCAACACGATAAATAAACAGCTTATTTAAGAAACCTTTCGCAGCAAACCTCTTGTGATTTGGATTACCTTGATATCCTTTGGAATAGAAGAATGACTTCATCTCTTCTTCCTTCTGAAAGCTCAACAATTAGTCAATCTGCAAACAAGCATACAATCAACCTCTTTCTGTTCAAACACCTTTCGGACAAGCAGTCTTTGCTCTCTCAATCAGGCATTCTAATATAATCCTTCTTTCAAGGTGGGGTTAATCAAACTTAAGCTATGATACCACTTGATCTGAAAATGGGGCTCTTAGGCTTCTTGTCTAGCTTACAAGAACCTCTCCCACTTCCAAAGCTTGAATTTTCCCAAGTCTTTAATGATTAACCAACGCGGAATTAATAAATGCTTGAAAATATGGGTGTATGCTTGTATTTGTTTTTAGGTGATTATTTGCTTCAAAATTTGTTGTTTGTGATGATATGTGAATGTGCTTAAACTGATATAATAATGCATATAACAGTAAATAATGCAGCAGTAAAAACAGACACATAAGACAACAAATTAATTAGGAGTTCACCAACAACTCTTGGGCTACATCTCTATGAGCTCTATTTAATTCAACTAGGCTCTCTAGGATTATGGCATTAGTCTTTTTTACAAGCTCTTGGCCCAAGTCCTACTTTTCTACAAAAAAACAGTGGGTTCAAACACCATTTAATCCCCTTGGCTCTTGAAGCTCTAGCTCTTAGCTCTTGGCTCTTGGCTCTGGCTCTTTGGTTCTAGTTCTGGCTCTTGGCTCTGACTCTCACTCTTTGGCTCTGGTTCTAGCTCTTAGCTCTGACCATTGGCTCTTTGGATCTTCCTCTTGGCTCTTTAGCTCTAGCTTATTTCTGCCTTATGTAACCTTCACAGTCTCTAGCTTTTCACTTGAACTTCAAGTGACTCCAAAGGCTCCCTCGGCTACTCTTTTGTTTCTGCGTTGCCTCCTTGGCTTCTACGTTGCTTGCTTGTGCTCGGCTTCAGCAACTCGACCACCCTCAACAATTTAGCATCAAATAGGAACTTCACCACCATTCAACAACCTAGTAGCCCACAATCTTTGACATTCACAGCTTACAACCCAAATCATGTTGTCTGTTTGTTTTCCCTTTTGAGCTCTACAACTTCAGGCCATGTCTGCTCGAATCCCTCCTTTAGCATTCAATAATTATTATATAACACACATAGGGGAAGTGACCACCTGTTTCTACCACAAATGAGGGCAATCAACACTTAAAATCATTAGTAACAGTCGTTCCCTGTTTACATATAGAACGCTTTGAAAACATGGGAAATCTACATAAAACACAATATATCGAACTTAAAAAGTCCTAAAATCCACCTTATTATCCTATTGGGTCCTCTTGCAAGCCCCATCGCATATCGAAAATGGCCTGGTTCCAAGGTTTTCCCCTTCGTAATAAAAATACATAAAAAACATGGAAAATTTGTGCTTCTTGAATTTGAAATTGTATCAAATTTGGCTTATCACCACCATCGGGTCTAGCCATCGCATGTCACATGTCACTAGGCCTGGGGTTCTTCCCTTTTGGGATCGCCAATAGCGATCCACCAATATCAGCGATTGTAGTCGCAAATCGTATCAGCCCGAGACCTTTCCTTTTGGGATTGCCAATAGTGATCCACCGATATCGATGATCGCAATCACAAGTCGCATCAGCCTAGGACCTTTGCTTGTACACACTACCTACCTCCGATCCAACCCACTGATCTGATCATCAGAGGTCAGTGATCAGGGGTGCCTTCGGCCTGACTTTAAGCCTTGGCCTTATGCGATGCAATTTCTTCATTAAGGCCTTAAGTCCATTTTTCAAAGAATTTGCCTCATTTTCAAATGAACAAGGGGAGCATCTTTTCATGATAACTTCTTCATATGAAATCCATTTTTGCCCATTCAAGTTGCATTGGATTCAGAATGATGAGAACTACACAATGAGATTATTTCTGAGGGTAGCATGTGATTTTCATTTTCCTTTGATTTACAAAGGATTTTTTCCATTTGGTACCTTTCACCTCTTGCGTGAAGTCTTTTAGACTTAAAAGGATTATCTAGGTTCCATTTTTAGATCAGTCCTTAGGCTGACTTGATCTCTTCTACACTGATTTGGTGTGAAGGATACATAAGTCATATATGAATCCATACTTAACCTTTTTACATGATTCATAAGCCTATCAAGGGCCTCTTTAAAAGTACAATGGCTCTATTAACTCAAAATAAATCAATGAAGTCCCCAATGGGGACTTTGACCTAAAAATTGGTGACCCAGTCATGAAACACATACTTTAATAAGTCATAATAATAATAATAATAATAATTTTCTTTATTCTTTTGACAAGTACATTAAGAGATTACTCAAATACATTAAATGAAGACCAAACTTAGCTACACTTTACAAAAAATTTTTGTTTGAGGGCCTTAGAAGTCTCAATTTGATCTCATTCTATAAGAAAGAGGAATTTTTGTGGGTTTCCCCTCTTATGGGATTTTGGCCCTGGCTTAGAGGGCCTACACCTTGTGTTCCTTATCTATTGTGATTACCATATGTTTTGGTAATTTTTTGATGGAAAGAACATATTAAAATAAATAATAGGACAACAAATTTCACAATCAATTATTAAATAAGAGAAATTTACCTAATATACAAAAATTCTAATTTCTCAACATTGAAATCTTCGACAAAATATAATTTTTTATTCTTAAAAATCTATTGTTGATTATAAATGATTAGATTAGATCTAAGAATTTATAGCTTAGACTTTTGAATAAATAATGTTTCCAACAATACATATTGAATCAATATTCGGTGGTCGATTTCTTGGAGACATAATGTAAGATATTTATCTTATAGGACATATGCATGACAATGGAAACAAGTGAATTCATACATGTAAGCACATAAGTTCATGGTAGATCATACCCCACCAAGATGTATTTTATGCCCTCAATACCAACAAATATGAAATAAGAAAATCCAGATGGTTGAACTACATTCAATGTTAGTGCTATGCAAAGTATGATCAAGAAGCTCTCTAAAACTAGTCCCATAATATCTTGAACCAATTCATAGTAGTTTTTAAGATGAAAATGTCTTAGATGGCATGCCATATATTTAAAAATATATTAGTTGTTTTGGTAGAAAAAACCCCCTTGTAAAAGTAGTACTCAATGGAAAAGTATTGTTATAAGCCCTTGATGAAAAAGTTAGTTCCATATAAACATATCTTGATGTAAAATACTTTAATGATATAGAAAAAAATAATTCTAACAACCAATATAATGTCATTAAATTAAAAATACTAGTGGGAAGCTCACAACCAATAAGGTGAGAAACATGGTGAGGTGAGGACCATGTAGGAGGACATAATAAAAGTGATTATATCTTAACAATCAAGTTGATAATAACCACTGTAACTAATTCTAATAGTGATTATCATACCAATGGATTTTATTTGAGAAAAAACATGAAATGGGACCTCCATAATTTTGTAGAATCAATTGGAAATAATGACAAGGTTCTCTTTACTAATAACTAGCTTAGAAACAACTAGATTGAAAATATAGAAATAACGAGGTTGAAAATATAGATTCAAGTAGTAGATATAATGAGTATTATTTCATTGGAAATGGGATTAGCTTAAACAATTCTAATATTAAGGAGAACCATTGGAAGTGCGATGAAAAAAACATAATCAACTCTTCTAGATGCAATGAAAGAAGGGATCTGTGTAACATGACGAGCATCCAAAAACCAAGAATTGAATGTAGGAGGAAGGGTTTTAATCTATAATACCAATAATTAAGCTCTGAGAAAATAAATTTTCTCAAGAAAGGTTTACGTTTTTCCATTGCCCCCAAAAAACATTTCAATGGAAAGCATCATTTGTAACATAAAAAGGGGAATTCAAAACCTTTGTTTGGAAGAAAAAGAAGGAGTAAGAGAAGAATGTGCTCTCTTAATGAAAAGATCTGAACCATTAGAGGACAATTTAAATAAGGAAGAAAAAACAATTTTCAGAAACCTTAGCAACAATGAAAAAATTTTGTTGCTAAAGGCGGACAAAGGTGGTGCCACTAGTTGTTATGGAAAAGGTAGACTACATTCTTAGGATGAATTAACATATTAATTGTGGTAGATATAGGAAACTCAACACCAACCCCATCTCAAAATTCATAGAATAAGTTATGAAGGAAATTAATGAATCCAACCTTGATGAGGTTGAATAAGAAGCTAACAGCTTCTTGCATTATGGGCTCCAAAATATTCACAAGGAGGGGATCCCTCTTAGGCCAATAGTCAATATCATTAGCTCCTACAAGTGTAAATTAGACAAATATTTTGTGAAGATCTTAAAAGCCCTTGTTGGAAACATGAACTCTTTTATTAAAGATTCCAATTATTTTGTTAAACTTATAAAAAATGAGAGAGTGGATCTGAATAACATCCTTGTAAGTTTTGATGTGGTGTCCATGTTTACCAAAATTGTTTACAGGAATCCATTAAAGTTATTAAGAATGTTTGTGATACTAAAATAGTGAATCTAGTTGAGATTTGTGTGCATTTCACATTTTTCAGTTTCCAAGGAAGCTATTATGAGAAGATATCTTGATTTCCAATGGGATTGCCACCCTCACCAATTGTTGCAAACTTATACATGGAAAACATTGATAATAAAGCACTAGAGTCCTGCCCTTTGAAACAAACTTGGGGGAAGAAATATTTTGATGACACGATCATAAAATACCCCCATGGTAGCCTCAAGGGATAGCTCAATCTGTCAGGTTTCCATTGCTAAGTGTTAGAGTCGGTCTAGTTATCCCTCCGTCAGAGATCAAAGCTCTTTTTGCATTTCATGTTTAGGCATCACATCAGTTTCAATCAGTTGCATTTCGTTAGGCATGCCATAACTCTGACGGAATGGTTTGTGTCACTCATTCCCCTCATGCTTGGCACTGCTAGTTCAGGTCTATTCATAAAGCTTCAAAGGTCATTTTTTCAAAATTTTAGGTCTTAGGTCTAGGGTTGTGTCATTTTGTTTTGCAAAGTCTAAAAAGACCAACAGGCCAGAGGGATGTCTTCGATAGATGGTCACTTCAATAATTTTCATCATTGTACAGATAAATTATGACTTCTCTTCAAAACTCTGCTTTGAAGATAAGTCGTCATTTCATTTTTGTAAATTTTTTTCAAAAATTTCGATTCTTGAATCGTCCAAGCGCAACCTTGGTCTCCTTTGCCAGAGCATATCACAACTATCCCTGCAAAAAATTATCAAAGAAAATCATTATTTCAACCAAATTTAAGGAGGAAACCAAAAAGGTCAGAGTCTATTAATCCTGAAAAAGTGTCAACGACAAAACATAAGAAAATGGGTTATGGACCAAGAAAAAATCAAAACGGAGTCTATATGAAGATATTTCACATCATTTTCAACTCATTCCACATACCAAGAGTGAAGAG
>APFE031331194.1:26151-48109 GCA_000404065.3 Pinus taeda | reverse complement strand
TCAATAATTTTCATCATTGTACAGTGAATTAGGACTTCTCTTCAAAACTCTGTTTTGAAGATAAGTCGCCATCTCATTTTTGTAAAAAATTTCAAAATTTCAGTTCTTCAATCGTTCAAGTGCAGCCTTGGTCGCCTTTGCCAGAGCATATCACAGCTATCCTTGCAAACAAAAATCAACAAAGAACTTCAGTCCAAACCTCAGAAAAGCATGAGAAAATAAAAAAAGCACTATTGTATTAAAAGACCAAAAGTGAAAGTGCCCAAACTTTACAAAGTGGGTTTTTGAAGTCAATTTAATCAAATTAGATATTTTGGTTGTATATAAGGTGAAAAGAAGTCTTTTTGTTCACCACATATCAAAGCAAGAGCGTTTTCAAGATTGGAGGGCGAAAAACCAATTTACAAACCCTTGAGTAGAGTTTAAGGTGTGTGCTACACATTGAAACTGTGCGCTACGCACTAGGTAATGCGCTATGCATTGGGTGAGCACGGCCTTTGTTAAATTACATAGGTGCTACGCATCAGCCCATGCGCTACGCATTGAAACTATGCACTACGCACTCATTCCAGCATCACATTTATGCACCTAAATCATGTCAAATTGCCTCTGAAGCTGCAAGTAGGTATTCTTTGACTCAATCAATCAATTTGAATATTGTTTATAGTGTGTTTGAAGAGTGGAAGTGGTGCGTTGGGTATAAGAAAACAAATGAAACCCTAGGCCCCTATCAAAATCTTTGTAAAGGGTAGTAAAGGACATATGAGTAATTGGTGGAGAATTTTCTCCCTTTCCTTGGTGAAATATAGCTCCATGCCCATTTGAAAACTTTGAGCCAACAACACTTCATACCCTTGTCCATTTTTCAAACTATCTTTGTGACTGTTTTATGCCCAAATATACCAAACAAAATGTCCATTATGTCATAACTCTTATGATGCTTCAGTTGGTTTTTTGAGTATGTACTAAAACTGGGATTTCATCACACCTACAATATACATATTGTAGTCCTCTTGTTGCAGCTATTGTGTTTTCAAAGCCATGTCAGATACAGAGTCAGTGTATGAGCAGGAAAATGAAAATGATTCCACAATAGAGGGAAATGTGCCACAAAGGCCTCGCAGAGGTGGCAAAGATGGTAAACATCTTAGAGAAGAGGCCACTTCTATGGTACAATTGCAGGCTTGACCACTTGCCATGGATTGTTTTCGCCATCAGTCATGCTATCATTTTTGTGAGCTAATTTCACAATTTCAGCATCATCGTGAATTAGCTCGCTTGTTTGTTCTCCATTTACATGATGGCCATGCAAACCTCGCTGGAGTTAATTTCATTTTTTCACCAGAGACTATTGCAAAGGCCACGGGATTCCAAATATCAGGGAGCAATGGAATAAGCGTCAGAAGCTAGAAAAATCATATTATGAGCCATATATTAAACCAGGGTATATGAGGCACTTGAGCAGAGTTTCTCCTTTCCACTACCTGAATGATCTGTTTACACCTTTGATGAAACTCATCATTCGGTATTTCAGTTGTGAGGGCAGATTCTCGTGTCTTTATGCATACCATGTCCGTTTGTTGATGCATTTTACAAGGGTGTGTCTGATGAACATCCCATACTTTATGTTTCGCAACATAGAGAGGATGGTGCCTTTAGTGCAAAGGAAGAGCCCACCACATCAAAATAGGAGCATATATCATTATGCATTGATCAATATCGTGGTGATTCATCAGTTGGCACAGCAGGGCATTACATGGGAGGATTTTATTTCTCATGACCTCTTCACAGCGCCTCAGCCACCACCAGAGATAGTTCATGATCAGGGAGGGCCTTCATAGCAGTTTGACATTCCTGAGACAGAGCATGTAGATGCTCCAGCATATGTGACATATCAGTAAGGCCACAGGGCCTTATTTGCATTTGCAAGATGAGTACTATCTCCACCCGGGGTGGAAGGGGTCTCGCCTCCGTCTTCAGTACAGGTTCAGATTCAGCATAGGGGCAAGAGACCCATGGTTGATGAGGGTCCTTCAGGAGGTCAGGACATGGGTATCATTGATGTTGATGCTAGCTCTCCTAACTCGGAGCTAAAGGAGATCATCCGAGAGCAAAGGGCCGAGAATGAGTCGCTGCAAAAGAAATTGCAGATGGCTAAGTGGTTGACCAACTACTTCGAGCAGTGCAACAAACAACTGGAAGATGAGCATACACTTTATGAGTTGCGGAAGATTCGGGAAGACCGAGAATTACCCCGAAGGAGACGCGGTGATTTGACACCTATTGATCGAGAATCAATGCTCATCCGAGTAAACACTCATTTGGAGAAGTTATTGGTGAAGGAAAATAGAGACAAGGACATGCTTCATCATATGAAAACACACTATTGGCCTCGCATGCATGTTTGCAAAGAGAAAATGAAAATCCTTAAGAGGCGTTTGAGCAAAGCGCTAAAACAACGGAAAAGGCCCGATCCACTTCGAGTTTTGGCTGAGGCTTCGTTAGTTGGGCATGATACATGATGGAGGGTCTTCACTCTGAATTTGGGCAGATTTGGAGAAAATTTTGTTGTTTTCAAATTTTTGGCTTGCAAAACAGGTTTTTTGGCTCAATGCGTAGCGTGCAGCACACTACCTTGAAGATTGGGAGGTCCAAATGACAAATGACTTGTAGTTTTGGATTTTTCATGAAGAATTACACATGCTCAACTATTGCCGAAGCATTTCATCGAGATCTAGATGGTCAAAAGGTCCAAAAACATCATGAAAACCACCTTGCTGCCACCTTTTGCCACAACAGGGAGTACCTCCGGGATAATTCAGTTTGAGGGCAGAAATGAGCTCCAAATTGGAAAAGTCCACTTGGGTTAGAAAGTAGACATCCAGGGCTTTCCAACGAGCTAGCATGAGCTCAATTTGGAAGTCAGGAAGTGCCCCAAAAATAGGCTCAAATGTGTGCCACACATAGGGATCACGGGCGCTACACATATAGTTTTTGGCCGAGTTTTTCATGTTCAGCTCAGGAATTCGGCTAGTTTTCACCAGTTTCACTCTTTGATGTAATTTTTGACCCAACATGATGTAATTTGATGTATGTAAGGTAACATGGCATTTATCTACCTTCTTCTAGATGATTCATTCACAAATTAGCAAGAAATTAATGTAATGAATCAGTTTCCTTCTTTTTAGAGACAGGTTGTTTGGTCATCTAAATTCTTGCTCCATGTTTAGAATTTGTTCAAACTGCACCTAGAAGGAGGAGCTCGACCCCTAGAGGTTAGGGAATGAGGATAGCTTGGTCTATATATGTAAATTTTCATTCAGTAGGAGAGGTTGGACTCTTGGGAACAGTTGGATACACTATTGTACATATTTTATCTGCATTTTTGGCAAAGGAAAGACTAGGGTTTTGCAGCACCATTTGGGATTCATGTGGCTTTATGTGTTGATGGTGTGTTTCTTTCAGTACCTGTAAGTTGTTTATGTGTACCGCTTTCCTTCTTTAATCTTCTGCAATTTAACAAATGAAGTGTTAAGGTAGAATCCATAAATTTGCTATGCTCTGCCTTTAAATTTGTTTAATTTTCCATGTTTTCATCTGTTTAGGGAGAATCCTTGATGTTTCTTGCTCTCCTTAACCTCTCACCAGTCAGATCTATCCATTCAATCACTTTAAAGGCATCAAAACAATCGCCTATCTTGCCCCAAGTAGACCTCTGCAAAAACTGTGCCTCATCCCCGCACCCAAAATTGCCTTTCCCTTAAATTCAACAAAACCTAAAAAAAATCAATTTCAAAGTTCTTGTACTTCATACCTAGCCTAAAATTAGTAATCAATTCAGTCATCTCGATTTCATTGATTACCTTTTGCCGAGATTGACTAAGAGAGAGCCCTCTCCTGTCCTCGTAGGGCTAGCTACGAGGCTGAGCGTGGTTTGATGTAGCCTCGAGTTTTACCTTATTTCAGCCTAAGGTAGATTTGAGCGCTAACATAGTGGCGACTCCACTGGGGAATATCTCGATGATTTGCTTGCTGATGAGTTTGTTTCATGAGTCTTAGACGGAGTCTGAAGTCACGCCAGGTAGCTTTCGAAACGGTCTTGCTATGCATAAGCAGAAGTAGATAAATGCTGCTTCAGTCGATCTCCGGTTAGCTTGTGAATACTTGATTTGCAAATCACCTCAGTACTTTTGTTTGTTCTAGACCTTTGGATGATTGAGTCTAGAAATTGATTGGCTGAATTATTTCAATTCTTTTGATCTTCTGATAAACACACTGGCTTCAAAAAGACATACAAGAGCTAATCCAGATCCGAATCCACCTCCTATTTACGAAAATCCAAACTTGATTTGAAAAATCCTCCATCAAGAAAGCTCGGCGACTCCTGTGGTTAAATCTCATTCATGTCCCACAATTTTTGAATACCTTGAAGAACTTACTTTTGATGAAAAGTTTGAACTGTCATTGTTTAAAACCAAGTCTAAAAACGCTCTTGATTCTATAGTTCAAAACCCTAATTTTGCTGTAGCTCTTGAATTTCAAAAGCACAATAAATTAATTGACAATTTTATCTTGAGGCACCTTCAGACCAATATCCAGGCTGCAAATCTTGCTGATTTCTTAGAAGCTGTATCTGCCAATATTGGATCTACTGTCACGGCATCCACCTCTAGAATTCCTACTGAACCGCCTTTCATTCCCACCATCCCTGTGCAACCTATAATTACTTATTCAGAATCTGCAACCAATTCCCCTCCTTCATCCCACATCGCTTCTCCTCCACATACTCCTCATACTATAGCTACACGCACTCCACCAAAAAATCCTAGACTAAATCCACCTAGAGCAATGGCTACTCATTTCGCTCCTCTTGCTTTACCTTAGCAATTGCATGATATGCCCACGAATTATCAGAGCCAGATTCCTATATTTGATGGCACTCCTCAAAGTGTGTCCGCTCAGTAGCACATAGAAAAAATGACAAACTTTTGTGATTTATATGAAATTGATGAAGAGGATGTAACTATGCGATTGTTTGTGCAAACATTCGGAGGATAGGTAAGGAAATGGTTCAGAGGCTTGGGAGCTAGAAGTGTACCTACATTGGTTGAACTTCATAAACAGTTTTTAGATCGTCGGGAACTTAGAAAAGATCCACTTCAGATCAATGCCGAGTACAACAATATCAAACGCAATCATGGTGAGTCTGTCCAAGACTATATTATCCAGTTTAATACAGTTTATAATGCTATTCTGGATGATTTAAGACCATCTAGAAAATCAACTCTTCTTAAATTCCCGGATGGTTTTGATCCGGAGATGGCTTATTCATTACGGGATAGAGATCCGCCTACTTTAGAAGACATGCAAAAGATTGTTGTTAATGTTGAGGCAAATCTGAATGATAAGAGAGCACAGTTGAAAGCAGAGAAAAGAGTGACTATAAAGGAATAATCTACATCAGAACCGCCTTGGCTTCGTGAGATGGAAAAAATGTTCAAAAGAATGAACCTTGACAAATCAGAACCGCAAATTCGTAATCCAAATTACCGCGGCCAGCAACAACCTCAGTTCAGAATCAAGCAGCGTGAACAAAGAGCACAAGAGCAGGCAGCCCAACAGCAGATTAAGACTCCTCTTTTGCAGAATTTTGTGAGTCAAGATTCAGATGAAGATGTTGATGTAGTAGGGGACCAAAATCACTTCTTTACTCCTGACAATCTACCCATTTACATCACTGAAGAAGAAGAATATTGAGAAAGTTCAGGCGCCCAGCAAGATGAAGATTTTATCTTAACAAATGGCGCAGATTTAGATGATTACCAAAGAGGATATTTGAATGCCTTGTCCACTCAACAGAAGCAGTATTCACTGAGAAACCAAGATGTGCCCATCAATCCAATTCAGAAAAGAAAAGAAGCATTCACTGATACCACAGAAGAAAGGAAAGGAGACAATTGATCCCACAACTAGCAAGATATCAGCAGTAGAAAGGACAAATCAAGCAAGTATAATCAAAGATAGGAGAGAAGTTCCGGTCAAGGAAGTCAAAAAAGTTCCAGCATTTAGTTTGGAAAATGAAATTTCCAAATTAAAAGTATCTATTCCTTTGAATAAAATCATGAAAAACAGCAGCTACCGAGGTCAAGTCTCTAAAATTCTAAATTTTGATCCCATGTTTGACACGGTAAACGTTGAATATGATCAACCAGAATTGATATTTGGGCCAGCATTGGATGGTGAGTCCCTTGATAGTGATGTTCCTCCCTTTTATATTAGTTTGAGATTGCATGAATATGTTTTGCACAATGCTATGTTTGATTCGGGTGCTTCACACAATTTGATGCCAAAGGCGATCATGGAAAAGTTGGGGCTAGACATTACAAGGAGATATCATGATTTGTATTCATTTGATTCCAGCCGTGTGAGATGTATCGGGCTCATTAAAGATTTGGTTGTTAGCTTAGACCAAATTCCAGCGAAAAATTTCTTGATGGATGTGGTTGTGGCGGACATTCCTCCACATTTTGGTATGCTACTTTCAAGATCTTGGGGGGCTAAGTTGAAAGGTACGCTATAGTTAGACTTTTCTTATGCTACAATTCCAGTCTTCGGTCAAATGAGAAAGCTATATCGAGAGAAAAAGAAGAAATACATGATAACCAGCAAAGAGAAGCCAATCAATCATCCTGTAAATTATGTACATACAGATTTGGAGTCGTTTGTTTTATTTGCTGATAGTTTTAATGATCTAGATAGTCAGTTAGTTCAGGCAGAAGATATACCAGAGATCACTGAGAATTTTAGAGAAGCTATGCAAAAAGAAAGAGGAGAAAAGCAAGCTACTATGGAGCAAACAACTGAAGATAATGGGCAGCAAATAGATAAAACAGAGCTAACACAATTTCAACACTTGGAGGAGGATGAAGATGGTCTTTGGACCATGCATTTTGATGGAGCAGTAGGTAGTGATGGTGCTAGTATTGTTGTGTGGATTCGAAGTCCCTTTTCCACTCAAGACAAAGTTCCAAGCAAGGTGAGAGTGTGTTCCTATAAACTAGCATTTGACTGTTCAAATAATGAGGCAGAATATGAAGCTCTAATTGCTAGCCTTAAGATTCTTAGAAAGCTGAAAGAAAAGAAGATTGTAGTCTATGGTGATTCAGAGTTGGTGATAAAGCAGGTTAAGGGTGAGTTTCAGGCCAAGCACCCTCACATGAGAGCTTATCGAAATGCAGTCTTAGATATTTTAAAGCTATTTTCTGATCATACCTTAACATGTGTGCCTCGCATACAAAATGGTGTTGCTGATGGACTTGCTAAGGCAGCAAGCAACTTA
Organism: Pinus taeda; assembly: GCA_000404065.3. Lineage (NCBI taxonomy): Eukaryota > Viridiplantae > Streptophyta > Pinopsida > Pinales > Pinaceae > Pinus > Pinus taeda. The sequence goes on along the minus strand of APFE031331194.1, from coordinate 40,770 downwards.
AAAATTCCGATGAATTCCAGCAACAAGTTTTAGATTCATGTGAAACACCGTCCCACTGTTCCAGACAATCAACGATGTTGGCAAGTCTTTCAAGATGATGAAGAGATTAATCAATTTATGCAAAATAAGGGTAAGTTCAAAGATACCTCTATAGATACAAAACATGATGATGGTAGTGATGATATACAAGTAAATCAAATGGAAGTACTGCAACTTAAAGATAACATTATTCCTAAGGGATTGATTCCTTTGGAGGAGTTGTTTGACCAAGACGATGTGGCCCGCAAACCGACATTAAGACCAACTGAAAAAGGTGTTGAAGAGGTAAACATTGGGACAGCTAAGAATCCAAAAATGTTAAAGCTATCAAAGTCATTGTCACCAAAGGTAAAAGCAGAGTATGTGAAATTGTTATCTCTATTTTCCGATGTTTTTGCATGGGATTACTCGTATTTAAAAACATATGACACAAATATCATTCAGCATACTATTCCCATTAAGACAAATCAAAAGCCTTTTCGTCAAAAGTTGAGGAGACTCAATCCGAAGCTGCTGCCATCAATTGAAAAAGAGGTAAACAGATTGTATAAGTCAGGAATCATTGTGCCAATCCGATTTTCAGATTGGATATCAAACTTGGTGCCCGTGAGAAATAAAATAGGTGAGATCCGCTTATGTATTGATTTCAGAAATTTGAATAAGGTGTCCTTAAAAGACAATTATCCGCTGCCCAAAATGGACCATATATTGCAGCAAGTAGTTGGAGCATCAAGGATGTCACTACTCGACGGCTATTCAGGATACAATCATATTTTAGTGCATGAAGATGACCATGACAAAACCACATTCACCACTCCATGGGGAATGTTTCATTATGCAAAAAAGCCGTTTGGTTTGAAAAATGCAGGAGCCACCTTTCAGTGTGCAATGGACATGGCATTCACCAATGAGAAAGATGTATTTTTAGTTGTTTATCTCGATAACTTAACTGTGTTTTCAAATTCTAATGAAGAACATTTGTATCACTTGAAAATTGTCTTCCAAAAGTGCAGGAAATATGGCATTTCACTGAATCCAAAAAAGAGTCTTTTTTCCATGGATGAGGGCAAACTTCTTGGCCACATCATATCTAAAGATGGAATCCGTGTTGACCCTGCACGTGTTGAACCCATTCAGCAAATTGAACAGCCCCGGAACAAGAAAGAAATACAGTCCTTTAATGGTAAACTAAATTTTCTGCGTCGCTTCATTCCAAATCTAGTGGGGCATCTTAGGGAAATCACAAGCATGCTGAAAAAGGACAGTCAGGTAAAGTGGACCGAAGAGGTGGTGAAATCATTTAATTTAGTGAAGTTAGCTCTTTCTTCAGCTCCTATCTTGATCAGCCCAGACTACATGCAAGATTTTATTTTGTTCTCATTTGCTTCTGAGCACAGTTTGGCACTTGTATTAATGCAAAAGAGGGAAGGTGTTGAAAATCCCATTACTTTTTTCAGTTGGACTATAAGAGACGGAGCATTGAAATATAACATCATTGAGAAGCAATCACTTGCGCTTATAAAGGCATTGAAGGATTTCCGTGTGTATATATTGCATTCTCACATTCTAGCCTATGTTCCTAATGCAGCAGTTAAAGATATTTTAGTACAGACGGATCCAAAAGGCAGGCGGGGTAAGTGGATTGTTGCGTTGTTATAATATGATGTAGAGATTAAACCAACCAAGCTGATCAAAGGTCAAGGACTTTCCAAGTTAATGGCTGAAATGAATTTGCAAGTTCTAGACATAACTCTGATTGTTGCCATGTCCGATGAAGATGAGGAGAATTCATTCGTTCAGGTATCTGAAATGTTTCTTTCCTCTCCTTGGTACGTTGAAATTTTATATGTACTTCAGCATTTGTCTTCACCTCCCGGAATGCCTAGAAACAAACGTAGAACATTGAAATTGAAAGCTGCAAAATTCTGCATACTAGATTCAACATTGTTTTGGAAAGACCCTGGCAGAATGTTATTGAATTGTTTAGTAGAGGAGGAAGCCAAAAGAGTTGTGGAAGAATTTCATAGAGGGACTGTGGAGGCCATCTATTTTGGAAAACCACAATAAACAATATTCTAAGGGCAGGATATTATTGGCCTTCATTATTTTCAGATGTATATAAGGCTGTTAAAAATTGTCACGAATGCCAAAGTTTTGAAGGGAATCAGAAACTATAGCCTTTGCCTCTCAAACCAATTGAAGTTAGTGCACCTTTTCAGCAGTGGGGATTGGATTTCATTGGGGAAATTCATCCAGCATCATCAAGACAACATCGATGGATATTGAAAGCCACAGACTACTTCACAAAATGGATTTAAGTGATTCCTACTCAACAAGCTACGGATGCGGTAATTATCTCTTTTCTTGAAACCAATATTTTGTCACGTTTTGGATGTCCAAGTAAGTTAATCACAGATAATGTAGTAGCATTTAAGTCAAAAAGGATGGTTGAGTTTTGTTATAAGTACAATATCAGCTTGGGACATTCAACTGCATACCATCCTCAAGGAAAGGGATTGGCGGAATCATCTAATAAATCTTTGGTTAATATCATTAAGAAATTCCTGGAAATCAATAAAAAGAGCTGGCACAAAAAGTTGGTAAATGCACTATGGGCTGATAGGGTGGGTCAGAAAAAGTCTATTGGCATGTCTCCTTTCGAGTTGGTGTACAGAATAGACACAGTTTTTCCTACTTCACTTGTTGTCCCAGTAGTCAAATTGCTTCAGGAAGCCGGTAGTGAGGAAGATCCTATGCAGAGAAGAATTAATCAGATGATTCATTTACAGCAGACACGAGAGGAGGTATTTCAAAACACTTGTAAGCTGCAGGAGCGCATCAAAAAGATTTATGTCCGGAAAGCAAAAGCGGACACATTTCAGCTAGATGAGGTAGTTTAGAGGTGGGATGGTCAACATGAAGACAAAGGAAAGAACGGCAAATTTGAAAACTTATGGAAGGGTCCTTACAAGATTGCAGCATATTGTGGTCAAAACACTTTCCTTCTCAAAGAAATAAATGGAGATGAATGTCCCGGAGGGCTGATTAATGGTCGGCTGTTAAAGAGATACTACTTCTGAGTATTTTCTACTCATTTCATCAGCATTGTACATATCATTTTACTTTTGTTCTATTTCACATGTAAACTAACTTATCATCTTCAGTCTGGGGCTTGAGGCGAAGGCTATAATTCTGAAAATGGAGGTTAGTTATGTTTAAGTTTGTCAAGTCAGTTGTTCCAATCTTTTAGCTTCAAGTCTAGTTTAGTCAAAGCGGTTTTTGGTTTTTCAATCAAATTCTCAAGATTTTGTGTTGGAATAATGACTCCATCGCCCAATGGATGAAGGCACTGTCTAGCTCTTACAGAGATTGGCAGTTCTTAGCATCTCCAAGGAGCTACTATCCCCATTGGAGCCAATGTTAGAGTCGGTCTAGTTATCCCTCCGTCAGAGATCAAAATTCTTTTTGCATTTCATGTTTAGGCGTCACATCAGTTTCAATCAGTTGCATTTCGTTAGGCATGCCATAACTTTGATGGAATGGTTTGTGTCACTCATTCCCCTCATGCTTGGCACTGCTGGTTCAGGTCTATTCATAAAAACAAGTCTTCAAAGGTCATTTACAATCATGTTTTAAATTTTTATGTCTTAGGTCTAGGGTTGAGTCAGTTTTGTTTTGAAAAGTCTTAGAAGACTAGCAGGTCAGAGGGATGTCTTTGATAGATCATCACTTCAATAATTTTCATCATTGTACAGCTGAATTAGGACTTCTCTTCAAAACTCTGTTTTGAAGATAAGTCACCATCTCATTTTTGTAAAAAATTTCAAAATTTCAGTTCTTCAATAGTTCAAGTGCACCTTGGTCTCCTTTGCCAGAGCATATCACAGCTATCTTTGCAAACAAAAATCAACAAAGAACTTCAGTCCAAACCTCAGAAAAGCATGAGAAAATCAAAAAAGCACTATTGTATTAAAAGACCAAAAGTGAAAGTGCCCAAACTTTACAAAGTGGGTTTTTGAAGTCAATTTAATCAAATTAGATATTTTGGTTGTATATAAGGTGAAAACAATTCTTTTTGTTCACCACATATCAAAGCAAGATCGTTTTCAAGATTGAAGGGCGAAAAACCAATTTACAAACCCTTGGGCAGAATTTAAGGTGCGTGCCACGCATTGAAACTATATGCTACGCACTGGGCAGTGCACTACGCATTGGGCGAGTGCAACCTTTGTTAAATTACGTAGGCGCTACGCATCAGGCCATGCACTACGCATTGAAACTATGTGCTACACACTCATTCCAGCATCATATTTATGCACCTAAATCGTGTCAAATTGCCTTCGAAGCTGCAAGTGGGTGTTCTTTGAATCAATCAATCAATTTGAATATTTTTTATAGTGTGTTTGAAGAGTGGAAGTGGTGCGTTGGGTATAAGAAAACAAAAGAAACCCTAGGCCCCTATCAAAATCTTTGTAAAGGATATTAAAGGACATATGAGTAATTGGTGAAGATTTTTCTCCCTTTCCTTGGTCAAATATAGCTCCATGCCCATTTGAAAGCTTTGAGCCAACAACACTTCATACCCTTGTCCATTTGTCAAACTGTCTTTGTGACTGTTTTATGCCAAAATATACCAAACAAAATGTCCATTATGTCATAACTCTTATGATGCTTCAGTTGGTTTTTTGAGTATGTACTGAAATTGGGATTTCATCACACCTACAACATACATATTGCAGTCCTCCTGTTGCATCTATTGTGTTTTCAAAGCCATGTCAGATACAGAGTCAGTGTATGAGCAGGAAAATGACAGTGATTCCACAACAGCGGGAAATGTGCCACAAAGGCCTCGCAGAGGTGGAAAAGGTGGTAAACATCTTAGAGAAGAGCCCACTTCTATGGTACAATTGTGAGCTAATTTTACAGTTTCAGCGTCATCATGAATTAGCTCGCTTGCTTGTTCTCCATTTACATGATGGCCATGTAAACCTTGCTGGAGTTAATTTCATTTTGTCACCAGAGACTATTGCAGAGGCCACGAGCATTCCAAATATCGGGGAGCAATGGAATAAGCGTCAGCAGCTACAAAAATCATATTATGAGCCATATATTAAACAAGGGTATATGAGGCACTTGAGCAGAGTTTTTCCTTTCCACTACCTAAATGATTGGTTTGCACCTTTGATGAAACTCATCATTCGGTATTTCAGTTGTGAGGGCAGATTCTCGTGTCTTTATACATACCATGTCCATTTGTTGATGCATTTTACAAGGGTGTGTCTGATGATCATCCCATACTTTATGTTTCGCAACATAGAGAGGATGGTTCCTTTAGTGCAAAGGAAGAGCCCAGAACATCAGCATAGGAGCATATATCATTATGCATTGATCAAGATCGTGGTGATTCATCAGTTGGCACAGCAGGGCATTACATGGGAGGATTTTATTTCTCATGACCTCTTCACAATGCCTCAGCCACCACCAGAGATAGTTCATGATGAGGGAGGGCCTTCACAGCAGTTTGACATTCCTAAGACAGAGCATGTAGATGCTCCAGCATATGTGACATATCAGCGAGGCCACAGGGCCTTATTTGCATCTGCACGACGAGTACTATCTCCACCCGGGATGGAAGGGGTCTCGCCTCTGTCTTTAGTACAGGTATAGATTCAGGATAGGGGCAAGAGACCCATGGTTGATGAGGGTCCTTCAGGAGGTCAGGACATGGGTATCATTGATGTTGATGCTAGCTCTCCTAACTCGGAGCTAAAGGAGATCATCCGAGAGAAAAGGGCCAAGAATGAGTCGTTGCAAAAGAAATTGCAGATGGCTAAGTGGGTGATCAACTACTTGGAGCAACGCAACAAACAGCTGGAAGATGAGCATACACTTTATGAGTTGTGGAAGATCCGGGAAGACCGAGAATTAGCCCGAAGGAGACCTGATGATTTGACACCTATTGATCGAGAATCAATGCTCATCCGGGTAAACACTCATTTGGAGAAGTTATTGGTGAAGGAAAATAGAGACAAGGACATGCTTCGTCATATGAAAACGCACTATTGGGCTCACATGCATGTTTGCAAAGCGAAAATGAAGATCCTTAAGAGGCGTTTGAGAAAAGCGCGAAAACAACGGAAAAGGCCCGATCCACTTCGAGTTTTTGTTGAGGCTTCGTTAGTTGGGCATGATACATGATGGAGGGTCTTCACTTCGAATTTGGGCAAATTCGGAGAAAAATGTTTCGTTTTGAATTTTTTGGCTTGCAAAACAGGTTTTTTGGCTCAGCGCATAGCGCGCAACACACTACCCTGAAGATTGGGAGGTCCAAATGACAAATGGCTTGTAGTTTTGGATTTATCATGAAGAATTACACATGCTCAGCTATTTCCGAAGCATTTCATCGAGATCTGGATGGTCAAAAGGTCCAAAAACATCATGAAAACCACCTTGCTGCCACCTTTTGCCACAACAGGGAGTACCTCTGGGATAATTCAGTTTTGAGGGGGTAAATGAGCTCCAAATTGGAAAATTTCACCTGAGTTGGAAATTAGACATCCAGGGCTTTCCAACGAGCTATCATGAGCTCAATTTTGATGTCGGTAAGTGCCCCACAAACAGGCTCACATGTGCACTACGCATAGGGATCAGGGGCGCTACGCATACAGTTTTTGGCCTAGTTTTTCACCTTCAGCTTAGGAATTTGGCTAGTTTTCACCAGTTTCACTCTTTGATGTAACTTTTGACCCAACATGATGTAATTTGATGTATGTAAGGTAACATGGCACTTATCTACCTTCTTCTAGATGATTCATTCACAAATTAGCAAGAAATTAATGTAATGAATCAGTTTCCTTCTTTTTAGAGGCAGGTTGTTTGGTCATCTAAATTCTTGCTACATGTTTAGAATTTGTTCAAACTACTCCTAAAAGGAGGAGCTCGACCCCTAGAGGTTAGGGAATGAGGATAGCTTGGTCTATATATGTAAATTTTCATTCAGTAGGAGAGGTTGGACTCTTGGGAACAACTGGATACACTATTGTACATATTTTATCTGCATTTTTGGCAAAGGAAAGACCAGGGTTTTGCAGCACTATTTGGGATTCATGTGGCTTTATGTGTTGATGGTGTGTTTATTTCAGTACTTGCAAGTTGTTTATGTGTACCACTTTCCTTCTTTAATCTTCTGCAATTGAACAAATGAAGTGTTAAGGTAGAATCCATAAATTTGCTATGCTCTGCCTTTAAGTTTGTTTAATTTTCCATGTTTTCATCTATTTAGGGAGAACCCTTGAAAGTTTCTTGCTCTCCTTAACCTCTCACCAGTCAGATCTATCCATTCAATCTCTTTAAAGGCATTAAAACAATCGCCTATCTTGCCCCAAGTAGACCTCTGCAAAAGCCGTGCCTTATCCCCGCACCCAAAATTGCCTTTCCCTTGATTTCAACAAAACCTTAAAAAATCAATTTCAAAGTCCTTGTACTTCATACCTAGCCTAAAATTAGTCATCAATTCAATTATCTCGACCTCGTTGATTATCTTTTGCCGAGATTGACTCGGAGAGAGCCCTCTCTAGTCCTCGTAGGGCTAGCTACGAGGCTGAGCGTGGTTTGATGTAGCCTTGAGTCTTACCTTATTTCAGCCTAAGGTAGATTTAAGCGCTAACATAGTGGCAACCATACTGGGGAAGAAATCTCAATGGTTTGCTTGCTATTGAGTTTGTTTCACAAGTCTTAGACGGAGTCTGAAGTCACGCCAGGTAGCTTTCGAAACGCTCTTGCTATGCATAAGCAGAAGTAGATAAATGCTGCTTCAGTCAATCTCCGGTTAGCTTGTGAAAACTTGATTTGCAAATCACCCCAGTAATTTTGTTCGTTTTAGACCTTTGGATGATTGAGTCTAGAAAACGATTGGCTAAATTATTTTAATTCTTTTGATCTTTTGATAAACACACTGGCTTCAAAAAGACATACAAGAGCTAATCCAGATCCGAATCCACCTCCTATTTATGAAAATCCAAACTTGATTCGAAAAATCCTCTGTCAAGAAAGCTCGGCGACTCCCGTGGTTAAATCTCATTCATGTCCTACAATTTTTGAATACCTTGAAGAAATTGCTTTTGACGAAAAGTTTGAATTGTCATTGTTTAAAACCAAGTCTGAAAACACTCTTGATTCTATAGTTCCAAATCTTGATTTTGTTGTAGCTCTTGAATTTGAAAAGCACAATAAATTAATTGACAATTTTATCTTGAGGCACCTTTAAACCGACATCCAAGCTGCAAATCTTGCTGATTTCTTAGAAGTTGTATCTATAAATATTGGATCTACTATCACGGCATCCACCTCTAGAATTCCTACTGAACCGCCTTTCATTCCCGTCATTCTTGTGCAACCTATAATTACTTATTCAGAATCTGCAGCCAATTCCCCTCCTTCATCCCACATCACTTCTCCTCCGCATACACCTCCGCATACTCTTCATACAGCAACTACACCCACTCCGCCAACAACCCCTAGACTAAATCCACCTAGAGCAATGGCTGCTCATTTCACACCTCTTTCTTTACCTCAACAATTGCATGATATGCCCATGGATTATCAGAGTAAGATTCCTTTATTTGATGGCACTCCTCAAAGTGTGTCCGCTCAGCAACACATAGACAAAATGGCAAATTTTTGTGATTTATATGAGATTGATGAAGAGGATGTAACTATGCGATTGTTTGTGCAAACATTCGGAGGAGAGGTAAGAAAATGGTTCAGAGGCTTGGGAGCCAGAAGTATACCTACGTTGGCTGAACTTCATAAACAGTTTCTATATCGTTGGGAACTCAGAAAAGATCCGCTTCAGATCAATGCCAAGTACAATAATATCAAGCGCAATCATGGTGAGTCTGTCCAAGACTACATTATCAGGTTTAATGCAGTTTATAATGCTACTCCGAATGATTTAAGACCATCTAGAAAAATAAACTCTTCTTAAATTCCCAGATGGTTTTGATCCGGAGATGGCTTATTCATTACGGGATAGAGATCCATCTACTTTAGAAGATATGAAAAATATTGCTGTTAATGTTGAGGTGAATCTAAATGACAAGAGAGCACGGTTGAAAGCAGAGAAAAGAGTGACTATAAAGGAAGAATCTACATCAGAACCGCATTGGCTTCGTGAGATGGAAAAAATGTTCAAAAGAATGAACCTTGACAAATCAGAACCGCAGATTCGTAATCGAAATTACCGTGGCCAGCAACAACTTCAGTTCAGAATTAAGCAGCGTGAACAAAGAGCACAAGAGCCGGCAGCCCAGCAACAGATCAAGAGTCCTCTTTTGCAGAATTTTGTGAGTCAAGATTCAGATGAAGATGTTGATGTAATAGGGGACCAAAATCACTTCTTTACTCCCGATGATCTGCCCATTTACATCACTGAAGAAGAAGAGTATGGAGAAAGTTCAGGCGCCCAACAAGATGAAGATTTTATCTTAGCTAATGATGCAGATTTATATGATTACCAAAGAGGATATTTGAATGCCTTGTCCACTCAATAGAAGCAGTATTCATTGAGAAACCGAGATGTTCCCATCAATCCAATTCAGAAAAGAAAAGAAGCTATAGCACCAAAGACGGATTCACCAATACCATAGAATAAAGGAAAGGAGACAATTGATCCCACAACTAACAAGATATCAACAGCAGAAAGGACAAATCAGGCAAGTATAATCAAAGATAGGAGAGAAGTTCCGGTCAAAGAAGTCGAAAAAGTTTCAGCATTTAGTTTGGAAAATGAAATTTCCGAATTAAAAGTATCTATTCCTTTGACTGAAATCATGAAAAACAGCAGCTACCGAGGTCAAGTCTCTAAACCTCTGAATTGTGATCCCATGTTCGACACGATGAACGTTGAAGATGATCAGCCAGAATTGATTTTTGGGCCAGCATTGGATGGTGAGTCCCCTGATAGTGATGTTCCTCCCTTTTATATCAGTTTGAGATTGCATGAATATGTTTTGCACAATGCTATGTTTGATTCAGGTGCCTTGCACAATTTGATGCCAAAGGCGATCATGGAGAAGCTAGGGTTAGACATTACAAGGAAATATCATGATTTGTATTCATTTGATTCCAGCAGTGTCAGATGTATCGGGCTCATTAAAGATTTGGTTGTTAGTTTAGACCAAATTCGAGCGAAGAATGTCTTGATGGATGTGGTTGTGGCGGACATTCCTCCACGTTTTGGTATGCTACTTTCAAGATCTTGGGGGGCTAAGTTGAAGGGTACTCTATAGTTAGAATTTTCTTATGCTACAATTCTAGTCTTCGGTCAAATGAGAAAGCTATATCGAGAGCAAAAGATGAAATACATGATAACTAGTAAAGAGAAGCCAATCAATCATCCTGTAAATTATGTACATACCAATTTGGAGTCGTTTGTTTTATTTGCTGATAGTTTTAATGATCTAGATAGTTAGTTAGTTCAGGCGGAAGATATACCAGAGATCACTGAGAATTTTAGAGAAGCTCTGCAAAAATAAAGAGGAGAAAATCAAGCTACTATGGAGCAAACCGCTGAAGATAATGGGCAGCAAACAGAAAAAACAGAGCTAACACAATTTCAACACTTGGAAGAAGATGAAGATGGTCTTTGGACCATGGATTTTGATGGCGCAACAGGTAGCGATGCTGTTGGTATTGGTGTGTGGATTCAAAGTCCCTTTTCCACTCAAGACAAAGTTCCAAGTAAGGTGAGAGTGTGTTCCTATAAACTAGCATTTGATTGTTCAAATAATGAGGCGGAATATGAGGCCCTCATTGCTGGCCTTAAGATTCTTAGAAAGTTGAAAGGGAAGAATATTGCAGTCTATGGTGATTCAGAGTTGGTGATAAAGCAAGTTAAGGGTGAGCTTCAGGCCAAGCATCCTCGCATGAGGGCATATCGAAATGCAGTCTTAGATATTTTGAAGTTATTTTCTGATCATACCTTGACATGTGTGCCTCGCATACAAAATGGTGTTGCCGATGGACTTGCTAAGGCAGCAAGCAATTTAAAAATTCCGATGAATTCTAGCAACAAGTTTGAGATTCATGTGAAACACCGTCCCACCGTTCCAGACAATCAACGATGTTGGCAAGTCTTTCAATATGATGAAGAGATTAATCAGTTTCTGCAAAATAAGGGTAAGTTCAAAGATACCTCAATAGATACCGAACATGATGATGGTAGTGATAATATACAAGTAAATCAAATGGAAGTGCTACAACTTAAAGATAACATTATTCCTAAGGGATTGATTCCTTTAGAGGAGTTGTTTGACCAAGATGATGTGGCCCGCAAACCGACATTGAGACCAACTGAAAAAGGTGTTGAAGAGGTAAACATTGGACAGCTGAGAATCCCAAGAGGGTAAAGCTATCAAAGTCATTGTTACCAAAGATAAAAGTAGAATATGTGAAATTGTTGTCTTTATTTTCTGATGTTTTTGCATGGGATTACTCAGACTTAAAAACATATGACACAAATATCATTTAGCATACTATTCCTATTAAGTCAAATCAGAAGCCTTTTCGTCAAAAGTTGAGGAGAATCAATCCTAAGCTGCTACCATCAATTGAAAAAGAGGTAAACAGATTGTATAAGTCAGGAATCATTGTGCCTATTCAATTTTCAGATTGGATATCAAACTTGGTGCCCGTAAGAAAGAAAGCAGGTGAGATCCGTTTATGTATTGACTTCAGAAATTTGAATAAGGTGTCCTTAAAAGACAATTATCCGCTGCCCAAAATGGACCATATATTGCAACGAGTAGTTGGAGCATCAAGGATGTCACTACTCGACGGCTATTCAGGATACAATCAGATTTTAGTGCATGAAGATGACCGTGACAAGACAGCGTTCACCACTCCATGCGGAACATTTCGTTATGCAAAGATGTCGTTTGGTTTGAAAAATGTAGGAGCCACCTTTCAGCGCGCAATGGACATGGCTTTCGCCAATGAAAAAGATGTATTTTTAGTTGTTTATCTTGATGACTTAACTATTTTTTCAAATTCTAATGAAGAACATTTGTATCATTTGAAAATTGTTTTCCAAAAGTGCAGAAAATATGGCATTTCACTGAATCCGAAAAAGAGTCTTTTTGCCATGGATGAGGGCAAACTTCTTGGCCACATCATATCTAAAGACGGCATCCGTGTTGACCTTGCACATGTTGAAGCCATTCAGCAAATTGAATAGCCCCGGAACAAGAAAGAAATACAATTCTTTAATGGTAAACTGAATTTTCTGCATCGCTTCATTCAAAATCTAGTGGAGCATCTTAGAGAAATCACGAGCATGCTGAAGAAGGACAGTCAGGTAAAGTGGACCGAAGAGGTGGTGAAATCATTTAATTTAGTGAAGTTAGCTCTTTCTTCAGCTCCTATTTTGATCAACCCAGACTACACGCAGGATTTTATTTTGTTCTCATTTGCTTCTGAGCACACTTTGGCAGCTGTATTAATGTAGAAGAGGGAAGGTGTTGAAAAGCCCATTGCTTTTTTCAGTCGGATTATAAGAGATGGAGCATTGAAATATAACATCATTGAGAAGCAAGCACTTGCACTTGTAAAGGCCTTGAAATATTTCTGTGTATATATATTGCATTCCCATATTCTAGCTTATGTTCCTAATGCAACAGTTAAAGATATTTTAGTACAGGCAGATCCAGAAGGCAGACGGGGTAAGTGGATTGCTGCGTTGTTAGAATATGATGTAGAGATTAAACCCACCAAGCTGATCAAAGGTCAAGGACTCACCAAGTTAATGGCTGAAACGAATTTGCAAGTTCTAGACATAAATTTGATTGCTGCCATGTCTGATGAAGATGAGGAGAATTCATCCGTTCAGGTATCTGAAATGTTTCTTTCCTCTCCTTGGTACGCTGACATTTTATATGTACTTCAGCATTTGTCTTCACCTCCCGGCATGCCTAGAAACAGAAGTAGAACTTTGAAATTGAAAGCTGCAAAATTCTGCATACTAGATTCAGCATTGTTTTGGAAAGACCCTGGTGGAATGTTATTGAATTGTTTGGTAGAGGAGGAAGCCAAAAGAGTCGTGGAAGACTTTCATAGAGGGGACTGTGGAGATCATCTGTTTTGGAAGACCACAACAAACAAGATTCTAAGGGCAGGATATTATTGGACTTCATTATTTTCAGATGTATATAAGGCTGTTAAAAATTGTCACGAATGCCAAATTTTTGAAGGGAAATAGAAATTCCAACCTTTGCCTCTCAAACCAATTGAAGTCAGCGCACCTTTTCAGCAGTGGGGATTGGATTTCATTGGGGAAATTCATCCGGCATCATCAGGACAGCATCGATGGATATTGACAGCCACAGACTACTTCACAAAATGGATTGAAGCAATACCTACTCGACAAGCTACGGATGCGGCAATTATTTCTTTTCTTGAAACCAACATTTTGTCACGTTTTGGATGTCCAAGTAAGTTAATCACAGATAATGCAGCAGCGTTTAAGTCAAAAAGGATGATTGAGTTTTGCTATAATTACAATATTAGCTTGGGACATTCAACCGCATACCACCCTCAAGGAAATGGATTGGCGGGGTCATCTAATAAATCTTTGGTCAATATCATTAAGAAATTGTTGGAAATCAGCAAAAAGGGTTGGCACAAGAAGTTGATAAATGCACTATGGGCTGATAGGGTGAGTCAGAAAAAGTCTATTGGCATGTCTCCTTTGGAGTTGGTGTACGGAACAGACACGGTTTTTCCCACTTCGCTTGTTGTCTCGGTAGTCAAATTGCTTCAAGAAGCGGGTAGTGAGGAAGATCCTATGCAGAGAAGGATTAATCAGATGATTCATTTGCAGCAGACACGGGAGGAGGTATTTCAAACACTTGCAAGATGCAAGAGTGCATCAAAAAGATTTATTACCGGAAAGAAAAGGCGGATACATTTCAGCTAGATGAGGTTGTTTTGAGGTGGGATGCTCGTCATGAAGACAAGGGAAAGCATGGCAAATTTGAAAATTTATGGAAGGTTCCTTACAAGATTGCACCATATCGTAGCTAAAATGCTTTCCTTCTCAAAGAGATGAATGGAGATGAATATCCTGGAGGGCCGATCAATGGTCGGCTGTTAAAGAGATACTACTTTTGAATATTTTCTGCTCATTTCATTATCATTGTACATATCATTTTACTTTTGTTCTATTGCACATGTACACTAACTTATCATCTTCAGTTTGGGGCCTGAAGTGAAGGCTATAATTCTGAAAATGAAAGTTAGCTAGTCTAAGTTTGTCAAGTCAGTTGTCTAAATCTTTAGCTTCGAGTTTAGTTTGGTCAAAGCAGTTTTTGTTTTTTCAGTCAAATTCTCAAGATTTTGTGTCGGAATAATGACTCCATCACCCAATGGATGAAGGTATTGTCTAGCTCTTACAGAGATCTGCGGTTCTTGGAATCTCCAAGGAGCTACCATCCCCATTGGAGCCAATGTTAGAGTCAGTCTAGTTATCCCTCCATTAGAGATCAAAGCTCTTTTTTGCATTTCATGTTTTAGGTGTCCCACCAG
>APFE031331194.1:0-24725 GCA_000404065.3 Pinus taeda | reverse complement strand
GCTTCGTTAGTTGGGCATGATACATGATGGAGGGTCTTCACTTCGAATTTGGGCAAATTCGGAGAAAAATGTTTCGTTTTGAATTTTTTGGCTTGCAAAACAGGTTTTTTGGCTCAGCGCATAGCGCGCAACACACTACCCTGAAGATTGGGAGGTCCAAATGACAAATGGCTTGTAGTTTTGGATTTATCATGAAGAATTACACATGCTCAGCTATTTCCGAAGCATTTCATCGAGATCTGGATGGTCAAAAGGTCCAAAAACATCATGAAAACCACCTTGCTGCCACCTTTTGCCACAACAGGGAGTACCTCTGGGATAATTCAGTTTTGAGGGGGTAAATGAGCTCCAAATTGGAAAATTTCACCTGAGTTGGAAATTAGACATCCAGGGCTTTCCAACGAGCTATCATGAGCTCAATTTTGATGTCGGTAAGTGCCCCACAAACAGGCTCACATGTGCACTACGCATAGGGATCAGGGGCGCTACGCATACAGTTTTTGGCCTAGTTTTTCACCTTCAGCTTAGGAATTTGGCTAGTTTTCACCAGTTTCACTCTTTGATGTAACTTTTGACCCAACATGATGTAATTTGATGTATGTAAGGTAACATGGCACTTATCTACCTTCTTCTAGATGATTCATTCACAAATTAGCAAGAAATTAATGTAATGAATCAGTTTCCTTCTTTTTAGAGGCAGGTTGTTTGGTCATCTAAATTCTTGCTACATGTTTAGAATTTGTTCAAACTACTCCTAAAAGGAGGAGCTCGACCCCTAGAGGTTAGGGAATGAGGATAGCTTGGTCTATATATGTAAATTTTCATTCAGTAGGAGAGGTTGGACTCTTGGGAACAACTGGATACACTATTGTACATATTTTATCTGCATTTTTGGCAAAGGAAAGACCAGGGTTTTGCAGCACTATTTGGGATTCATGTGGCTTTATGTGTTGATGGTGTGTTTATTTCAGTACTTGCAAGTTGTTTATGTGTACCACTTTCCTTCTTTAATCTTCTGCAATTGAACAAATGAAGTGTTAAGGTAGAATCCATAAATTTGCTATGCTCTGCCTTTAAATTTGTTTAATTTTCCATGTTTTCATCTATTTAGGGAGAATCCTTGATGTTTCTTGCTCTCCTTAACCTCTCACCAGTTAGATCTATCCATTCAATCACTTTAAAGGCATCAAAACAATCACCTATCTTGCCCCAAGTAGACCTCTGCAAAAACGGTGCCTCATCCTCGCGCCCAAAATTTCCTTTCCCTTGAATTCAACAAAACCTAAAAAAATTCAATTTCAAAGTTCTTGTACTTCATACCTAGCCTAAAATTAGTCATCAATTCAGTCATCTCGACCTCATTGATTACCTTTTTCCGAGATTGACTCAGAGAGAGCCCTCTCCTGTCCTCGTAGGGCTAGCTACGAGGTTGAGCGTGGTCTGTTGTAGCCTCGAGTTTTACCTTATTTCAGCCTAAGGTAGATTTGAGCGCTAACACTAAGTACCTTGCCAATTAGGAGATACTATCGCCTCGGAAATTTCTACGTCAATGTGGGGAAAACCACCCGGTCCCCACCTTAAGACAACTCCTCTTCCAGTTAGGTAGTGGCTCCGACTGGGGATAATGTGACCAGTTTCTCAATGAAAGGTGATTAAATGAATGTGTAATGCTTATAGTGGAGTGAAATAGATGGATTTGCTTCAATGAATCAAATGGAAAACATGTGCAATAATCTACTCTATAACCTCGGATGTTTAACCTTTATCTAGATGTGATCTATAGTGATTCTCCTTAGTAAATGACAATATAGATTGCTCAAACACCAATGGAAATGAAAATATTTCAATATTTTTATCTTGATTAAATAGTTAATCAAAATCATGTGTATAACTCATATCACATTTAGAAAATCAAATCAAATTGCTTAACATGTATTTAAAAATATAAATGGAAACATGATCTGAAATGAATACATGTAAAATTGTTTTTTAAATACCATGTAATAAGAAATATGAAAAGATAAATTCACTATTTAATTATGAACAAAAAATAGGTTCAAAGATAAAAATACCATTTGCATGTTGCTTATCTCATAAAAGAAATAGCAGTAGTTTAGTCCTTCTCACAAAGATGATTTTGAGAATACAAAAATGCAACTTCTCAAAATTCCTTATGAAAATTCTTAAAACAATGTTCTAGTCATTCTATTGAAAAAAATATGAAAGTACAATAGTGTGAGCTTTCATAAGCATTTATTCATAAAACTTAGGTGCTTAATTTCATGCAACAAGATTAAATAGCACAAAAACAATTGAATGTATTGTGAAGAGCATTGAGGGAATTCAAAGAGATCCCTTCAATAACGCTTAAAGAGAAACAATTTTTTCATAGAAATTTATGAATGTGATTTGTTGTCTTTATAGACTTTATTTGTTCCATCATATTATCTGGATGCTTGTCCATCTGTTGGAACTAAAATACTACTTATTAGAACAATTGTCTTCTTCTCTTATGATCCTGAACACGGAAAATAGGTATCAATAAGTAAAAATTAAATGAGTGTGATAAGAGAGTTTTATTTGAAACAAATCACATTTTGCAGGAAATTAGGAAAGATGTAGAGCGTAATAAATACAAAACACAATGATCATGGAGAGGAATGCAAAGTGAGGTCTATGATAAGAGGGGCAGACTTTACAGTCTTATCACAAATCACAAAACTGAGAGATATCGCAATCGCAATTATGGAGTGGAAGACTATAAGAAGTGGTCAAAAGACTTACGATTTGTGATATGTGGGATAATGTGATGGTGATGTCATTATGACGTGCTAGATCCATATGGAAAGATGACATGGAAGATGATATGACAGTGGAAAGGGTCTTATCACAAATCGGAAAACAGACATTGATGAAAGGTGAGGCTTAGCTATTGTTTCGGAGGGAGTTCAAAGTGGTAAGTAGTTTGTGAAGAGGGGAGTCTGAAAGAATAAAGAAGTGAGACATAGATATAGGGTTGGATGGAAAAACCAGTTTTTAGACCCCCCTTTAAGAAACTTAAAATTGAGCACAGCAGGCGGGGGATCTTCTTTGTCACAGATCCAGGAAGATTAGATCTTAGCCCTTTTCATTAAATCACAAGAAATATCAAATCACAATTTCTTTTAGACTATGGATAGAGGTTAGAATAATTGCAATCACTTTTTAGGACGACAGTACTCCAAAAAAATTCCAAACAAGGCATTCTCAAATCATATCGCAATCGACGTTCGGAGCGAAGGAGGAATGGATTAAGTTTCGTGGCTTTCATGATTGCACGGAAATGGGGAATGTATGAAATGAAAATTGTAATCCTATCGA
Source organism: Pinus taeda (assembly GCA_000404065.3). Lineage (NCBI taxonomy): Eukaryota > Viridiplantae > Streptophyta > Pinopsida > Pinales > Pinaceae > Pinus > Pinus taeda. Next base: position 21,365 of record APFE031331194.1, on the reverse strand, counting down.
GTCTGGGCTAATTGCATATCACAACTAGCATGAGGCAGGAATATGGACTTAAGCCTTTTTGGATTTTTTTTCATTGCTGCAGACACGGGGAATTTATGAATTGTAGTGGATAATCTCGTCGAGTCCGGTGCTTTATCACATATCGCAATTGGCATGAGACAGTAGTATTTACTTAAGATTTTTTGGAATTTTTGTGATAGTCATAGACATGGGGAATTTATGAATTGTAGTGCATAATCCCCATGGGTCCAAGCCTTTATCACATATCACATTCAATGGCACGGGCAACAAGTCTATGGAACTTGTGATTGTATGGATGCAGGGTTTTATCAACTAGAGTGTATTCCGTCGATTTTTGGTTATCGCATTCAAATAAGACATAGGTAACGAGACCTAGGAAATGATTCTTGTGATTGTGCGAACACGGGATTTTAATGACGTGAAGCTTATGATCTCATCAGGTTTGATATCATATCGTAATTGCAAGTGAATTAATGTAGGGGTCTCGCCTTAGTGTATTGCTTATTTTCAATGCGGGACAAAGGTAAAGAAAAAAACTCAGATTATTTTGATTTTTTTGTTTATATAACCTATGTTTTAATACTTAGGGCTTTAAAATCTTAAGTGTGATCTAGGTCTTGGGGGCTATTTAAAACTTGGGTTTTTATAATCAAGGCTTAATAATTGGGTTTAGTTCAAAATGCCTAAGTATTAAACTTTTATTATAGGGTTTTATTAACATTTTTTATGTTGATTTTCCATTTTTTAATTTTTTGTTTTCTAAAGAAATAAAATCACATGCTTTTTAACACTAAAGGGTCCCTATTTTAATATAATAAATTTCATAGGAAATTTATAATATTAAAGTGGGGTTTGTTGAACAATACAACAATTGGCAATTCAATAGAAGAACTAGTTATCTGTGATAAATGATGAATTTCTTCCAAGATTCTATAAAGATAATTTAGGAAGTGGAAACTACTTTTCAAAACATTTAGATAAATAAAATCACTCTCACTATAAAACTCATTTAATTGCAATTTCTTTTGAAAACCTTTCAAGAATTAAAAACACCTATTTACTTGCATCAATCATTAATCAATTCATAAAAATAAAGTAGGGGTACTTTTACGATTTAGTTTGTAAATACTTGTTTGTCATAGGTAGAGCCACAACTCCCAGCAAGTGTTTATAGCCTCGACAAGGTTACATTTTAACCAACAACAATCCAGTGTCCCATCCATTTAATAGTGCAATAATTAGAGGTAATCTTTTTTAATGCTAAAAAGTCATTGGCCTAGTTTGGTGGCCAGATAATGACATTTGCATTCATCGGTAATAATTAAAACTGAACAAGTTCGCTCATGATGAGACCACTTGTCTTACAATTAAAAATCATAAGCCATTGATTTGTTGTTGAGTGTGGTAATGTCAGTTTAATTGGTTCACTATGATCATGGTAACCAGGCCCATGATGAGACCTCTTATCTTTTTAGATTTATTATATTTTAGAATTACACTTAAAAATCTCTTTTTAATGGATGGGTATGATCATTGACTCCTTAAGAGTTTTCGATGACAAATCCAAGTTGGAAGTGCTTAGTCATAAGACAATCTTTACGTTTTAAGGATAACCTTTTTCATTGCAAGTAGAAGAAAAGGATATAAGTTTTTCAGCTTTTTTAAATCTTTTACAGCTTAATGGAAAAAATTTCAGAGTTATAATTTTATATAGTTTTCAATTTTGGTAACAACTTCTTAAAAAAAAATTCCTACCTTCAAATTGAAAAAAAAAAAAAAAATCAAGAGATGTTTGAAATCAATAGAGTACTATTTAACTTTTTATTAACGAAATCTGTGAAAGGAAAATAAATTGTAGCGAGATATACAATGGAAGTGATCTTTTACAATATATATATATATATATATATTATATATATATATATATATATATATAGAAGAAAATAATTTCTTTAAGATGAGCCCATTTATAGGAAGAGAATCTCTCTTTTCTAATAAATCTTGAATTATAAATGTAGATGGGCTTGTCTGTTCAACAATTTGAAATGGACCAAGCCATACTTTTTGAAATTTGGTATGTTTCCCTTTTTCTTCATGTGCTTTGTCCCACTTGAGAACTAGACCTCCAATGTTGAAAATATTTGTGTGACTGAACTTGCATCAAAAGAGGCTTTCGCCATTTGTTGATGTCTGGTGTGTGTGAGTTTTTATTTTTCCCTTTCTTCTTCTAGTTTTAGGATTTGTGAATTTCTTAGTTGCAAGGAATAGGAAGGTGTTTCTTCAATAAATTGAACTAGGGATAACGAAGGAAGAGCTAAATGTGATGGAATGATGGCTTCCTTCCCATATACTAATTTGAATGGAGAAGTGCCTATAGAGGCCTTCTAAGTTATCCTATCAGCCTATAGAGAAAATATTTAAGCTTTGTGCTAGTTTCTTTGATTTTGATCAACAATTCTTTTGATTATTCTAAGAAAATTTTTATTAGTGGTTTCTACCAAACCGTTTCCCTGGGATAGTAATTAGTAGAATATTTGAGTTTAAAACCTCTCCTAATTGAAAATTCAATCATTCTAGTACCCAAAAAATAAGATGAATTATCAAATATAAGTGTAGAAGGAAAACCAAATCTTGTAATGATAAATTGATCAATAAATTCAATAACAGATTCAGAATTGACCACCTTTAGCGGAATTGCTTCCACCCACTTAGTGAAGTAATATGTAGCAGTCAGAATATATCTATGTTGTTTAGAAGAATGAGGAACGATCTCACCTATGATATGCAGTCTCCATTGTTAGAAAGGTTGTTCGATGTTGATTGGCTGCAGAAGCAAGTCTAGTTTCCATTGTCTTCCAAAAGAAGTTTGGCATGTTTTGCATTTCCTTACATGTGAATGGGTATATTTGAAGAGATTGGGCCAGTAGTATCCAGCATGTAAGATTTTGTGTGTAGTAGTGGCTTGTTCACGGTGTCGACCTGCTGGTAGATCGTGAAGTTCATACAAAACTGTTTATGCTTTAGACTTTTCAAGGCATAGTAACAATATGGAATCACAATTTCTCCTAAATAACTCATTATCAACAATACCATAATGACTTGCTTTTAATCGTAAAGCTCTTTTTCTTTTATGATTGAGTTTGGGAGAAGCATATCCATTTTTCCAATAAAAAATTAAATCAGTGTATTGGGACTTAGAATCAATTACACTTACCTCATAAATGTCTTCATTGTTACATATGTCCCCTTTAGCTGGTATGTTGGATTCTCCTATAAGAATCTTGCAGAAACCTTACCCTCTGACAATTTTGGCTGGTTTAATTTCAATATCGTACTCTTGCAGAGTTGTTACCCAATTATCTCTCTTTTATCATAATTCTTTCTGCATTAGTAATTGCCTCACTCATAGGAATGGGACTATTAATTTTATGTGTGTTGTTAAAATAAAAGGTTTAAAATGCTATACAGATTTATATACAACAAATTCTTTTTTTTCTGCTTCTGAATGTTCAATTCAACACCCTAAAAATTTGAATTAAACAAAAAGACAGGTGCTTCAATTTTCTGATTATTAATTTGTATCAAAACAATGACATAAGAAATTGAGGAAGTAAAGGTATATAAGATGAAATGATCAGAGAAATTTAGAGTATTTAAATAAGGAGCATTGATAATTACATGTTTGATTAAAACTAATGCTTTCTTTCCATGATGAACCCATTTAAAAATTGTCTTTCTTAATCATTTGTTGTAATGGAAAAATAATTTGTGAGAAATCAGGGACAAACCTTTTGACAAAATTGATCTGTCCAAAAAATGATTGCATGCTTTTTTTGTTATATGGTGGAAAAGTGCTGAAATTTATTTTATTATTTCAGGACCAATGTAAATTCCATTTTTTGACACAATAAATCCTAAAATCTTCCCTTCACTAAGAGTGAAAAAAAGACTTTTTTGAATTTAATGAAATCCCATATTTTCTACAACATTTGAAAATTTGTCTTAAGTTCTGCAAATGATTATTCATGTTCTTTGAACAAATAATAATGCAATCTAGATAAACAACTCGTTTTGTTTAACTGGCCTATGAAAGTTATATCCATGGCTCATTGGAAAGTGGCCGCTATGTTTATTAAACCGAATGGAATTTTTTGGTGGGCATAAGTTCCCCATTTAGTTCTGAAAGTAGTCTTTAGCCTATCATTTGGGTGGACCATGATTTTATTATATCCTGAGAATCCATCAAGGAAAGACATAAGTTCGGAACCAACAACTCATCGTAAAATCTATTCCATAGTGGGTAGTGAGGAATTGGCCTCATGTCTGGCCTTATTGAGATTCCTAAAATCTATACAAATGTGGATATAACTGTTTTTATTCCTAACAGGTACCAAGTTGGAAACCCCTCTTGAATTCCTAATAGGAAAAATCATTTTAGCTTTTAAGGAGTTTATGCAGTTCCATTTTGATTTGATTTGCTAAGTTCAAATGAATTTTCCTTAATTTTTATTGGAAAGGTTTATCATTTGATAACATCGGGATTATATGTGGAATGATGGAAGTGTCCAATGTTTTCAGATCTTCATAACTCCAAGAAAAGTCATCCTTATATTCTTTAAAAAAATGAATGAAAGATAATCTAGGTGCATTGGTTTTTCAACATCCATACTTTCTTTCCCTTCTATTTATCTTGATGTGTAGATGATTATTTATGTTGTGTTTCCTTCCTAGTCGACATAACTTTCCTTCGATAGTTTTATTTGGTGAAACTCTAGTGAGGAGAACTTAACTTAGATTTTCCCCTAAAATTCTCACCTCCATTTGGAGATTACTTGCAATCATGGTCAATCGAATGGTGTCATGTTCTCTTATCCTAAATGGATTCAATCTCGTTACTTGAATATTCTCCTACTTTTGTGGCATTGGAGTCACTTTCATCATTGTTCTTGGAGAATGCTCCATCTTCCTACTTTCCATAGCCTAATCCTACATATCGAGGCAATTCTACCAATTCCATGGGATTTATAATGTCATGGACATTAACTCTATGGCCTTTTCCTTCATATCTCATTTCTTGATTAGCATCAAGACAATGCATGTAGTTTTCTTTTCAAAATCACCAAAGTCATTTTCATAATGGAAAGAACATGAAACTTGGGAATTAGTAACAATGTGTACCTGCTTTGATGATTCCAGATTAGGTGAGGATGTCTTCAACAAGCCTTCATTACAGTGCCACTTTACCAAATCCTATTTCATGGCATGCAACTAAAGTTACAATCTCTACTTCTCCTCTTCTACTTCTTGTATAAGTCATCTCAATTCAAAATTCTCTGCTTGAATGCTATGGTGATGATGATTTCAATGATGAGAATGAGAGGAAGAAGAAGAAGAAATTGAACTTGAATATGAATATGAAGGCTCAGATGAAGAGGGTCTCATCTAAATCCCTAGTTCACATAAGAATTATCCATTGATTTGACTTTCTTCTTTTCCTTAGTTTCCAATCTCTTCCCATAACATGCAAACAAATTTTCTACGATATCTTCCATCTGGTAGAAATCCTTGTAGAAAGCTTTGTCATTGTCTCTATGAATTTCTTCATTCTCCATTTTATTCATTTGAGTTGCACATCTGATCCCAAGGTTAAGGACTTATGTTTCCCTTCAACCTATTTCAACTTGGATCTAGTAAGTGTCCATGCTCATAATTCATGTCAAACAAGACTGTTATAATGCTAACATGATTGAGGATTGTTACTTTAATGACTTTAAAATGGATTTCATAAAGAGCATGAAAACACCATAAGTGAATCACACTTGATGAATGAAACACATGAATAAATGACAATATAGACAGATGCACCTAAACTTAATAACGAAGTTGACTCACAACATCTAACCAATGTCTTTAAGCTTCACACAACTATGTAAATGCTTCATGAGCTACTCTTCAATAAGGATCTTCTTCATCGACTCAAGGATTAAGCTCTCATTCATGTGGAAATGTGTCTTCTACAAAGAGACATTCACCTTCTACAATACAAAAGGAATGAATTCTCACAAACATGTGGCATAAACTATTCTCTATTTCTTCAAGTTAAAGGGGTTGGACTCTCACATAAAGTGGAAAAAATGTTCTCCTATGAAAAGGTCTAAAGTCTATCACATAAAATGGCATAGATCCTCTTTTAATATATTGCTTAGACTCAATAATAATTGCAAATATATGTTCTCATACATGTTCTCCCTTTTACAAATCATGAAAGGGTAAATTATCATTAATTGAGACTTACATTGGTTTCCATGAAAAAATGCTCCATAAGATGCTCAAAACACAACAAATACAACACCAACAAGTTTTCTCATCATTCTGTAACTTTTGATTCTAAACACAACCAACTTCTAAAAAGCACACCTCTATCTTGAAAAATGTGCCAATATTTAATGAAACATATCTATTTATTTCCATGATCCCTCATATATGCTGCTTAGATAAATATGTTTCCTATACCAATGAACTTGTCTTAAAAAATCATGAACAATGAATATAAACTTCATATGTCTCTTCCACCTACATCACAACACCCCTCTGAGATCTTATGCTTTGTAGACCACAACATTTAGGCAAAATATTCATTGGAAGATTCTCTACCTAACAAATAGTTCCAATACCTGATGATAAACAAACTGTAGTTGGGTTCTCTGCATGGGCCCTCTCTCCCTACCACATATTGGCTCCTCCATGGGTATTGCCTCTTGTGTGGTTGGGAGCAAGCCCTCCCACACAATGGTTAAAAGTCATAGGCCTAAATAATTTGGTTTAGGTAGAGTTAAAAAACGAGTCATTAGCTCACATGGTGGTGTATTTAAAATTAGTACAATGGTGATTGTGGGGTGCTAAGGGTGAAATGCACAGGCCACCCATTTTGGGGTTAAAATATCTGTTGTTTGTTTATTATATATATATATATATATATATATATATATATAGTTATAGTTTTTAAACAACCCAATAACCATATTAAAAACAAACCCCAACAAACTACGATTGTTTCAACTATCTGTTGTGTTTATTAATTATATATATAGTTTTTAAACAACCCCCAATACCATATTAAAAACAAACCCCAACAAACTATGATTGTTCAACTAACCCCAAATGGTTAACCTAAGGCTGCTATGTGCTGCCTAGATGATGATATGCCACCTATGCTAGGAGTGCCACTATCCATAATTTAACCATATCCTACAACCAACCAAAGAAAAACTTCAACCTCAGACCAACAATTCTTGAATTCAAACATATAAACTTTTCTTGCATGAGTTTGTCGATGTTATCCTGCATGGCATGGATATTTTTATATATAATTTGATGATTGAATCTAGTGGAGACAAACATGAGCCATGCCATCAAATTAGGAATTCCCTCCTTAATATTTTCACCAACATGGTCAATGTGGTCAAGTTTTGGATAGTGGTATGGTCAAGTTCTTCATTTTCACATGCCCCTGTGGCACAATGCCACCAACTACCTACTATGCTCCACTGCATCCACAATGTGGACTCTTAGGTTCAATAAGTGGAAGATTAATACAAGCGTCCAGATCAACCCTTATGCACGTATTACAATTAGTAGGAATAATCAAATCATCGGAATTCAATAGGAAAAGATAGGGCATAACGGCTTCCTTCGTTTTCTAGATCAACACTAGCATAAATGGAAACTTTATCATAAATATACCATAGCTAGCATTGCCTATAACATAATCATGGTCCTACTGCCATAGATGAATGTATTGCTAACATCCTTATGTAATATTCACAACTAGATAAAATATCCATATTGGATGTGATTTCCCTCACCCATGATGCATAATTCATAACGTAGATAACCTGAACCCGAGGCTATACAATTTCAAGCCTTAGCCATAGTTACCCAATTTCCCTAGCTATCTCAAGCACAATTATTCACTATCTTAAACAAAAGATGGGATAACACAAATACTACATAACATCAGCACATTATGTTCCTTGACTAATATCAAATTAGAATGAATTTATATGCACTGGCTATGACATACGACCATATATAATCATCTCATACCCAAAGTTAACACAAGAAATTCTACTTATGCATAGCAGTCACATGCACATTATTCAATCAATTCATATGTAAGAAAAACCTTAGCAATTTCTCTTAGATTCTTACAGAATTGACAACATAGAGAGTAAAGAGTCAAAATACAAAAAATCCCTTGCAAACTAGATTATCTAAAAGGATGTCACTTGGAAAACTGAGCACCACCACCCAACCTAGAATTGTCTTCCACCAGTTCACCCACAAGCTAAGAGTTCTTGCCATGGATTAACTACCTCCTGTTGATCTCTTCGATGGGTATTTAATACCCTCTTTCATGATATGGTTTCCATTAGCAATGTCCCGCTTTTTTGTATTTTTTATCCATTTTCATAGACCTTTCCCAAAAAAACTTGCCTTTATCTCCCGTGAGGCTTTTTCTCATAAAATATTGCCTTTATCTCCTGCAAGTCTTATATGTTTTTTTTCTTAATTTAGCATATTTATTTAGCTAGTTAGATTAATTGATATTTATCTTGAAATCCATTAAGCTTATCTTGATTTGGATCTAGAAGTCTTATCATGAAAGAATTATCCATTCTCATTCACTAATGGGATTTATCAAGAATCTCATCTCTTGGTGTCTCACTTTTTCGAGTGATTAAATTATTTTCTTAATTATTTACTTTCATTGTTACATATCATACCTCGCTTTTCTTAGTTTAGGTCAATAGAGTCTTACATACAATGTAGGTGTGTTACATACTCCCCCCTTTAAATTTACATCATCCTTGATGTATTACTGCATCGTAAAAATAAAAATTCTCATTCACAGGTAGTTATTTCTTGAATTTACAGGCTCCCATGGCCTTGCCATCTGAATCAGATCTACCAATATATATTTGTTACAAAGGAGTTTTATGATGAAATCTCCTTCCATTGCTACCTGTAACATTTTTTTTAATCAATTTTCAGACAAATTTTAGATGCAAATACTCAACTTTTTTTACGAGAGCTACTATCATAACTTGATATAGAGTACTATTATTTGAGTGATAGTGGGTTATGTTTCCCACCATGAAAGAAATTCATGTTCTTCCAATGCATTTGTGTTCTTTCCAAACTTTTTCTTCCTGTAATTTTCCTGCATTAGTCACAACAAGTTAAACTAGCAAATTTGACTAATCAAAATGTATAAAACATCATAACAGGTTAGCTCAGAGATAACCATAAAAAATAATAACCCATATGTAACCATAATAAATTAGGATCATATGTCATATGCATACTAAGACTAAAACAAAATATTCATATTGATCATTAGTTTCCACCTTTGTCTTTCCTTTGTATGCACTTTGGATCGGTTTCAACACTAGGCAATTATCGAGTGACTTATCATCAACCATCCACACCTACACATGGTGTGCATGACACACATACTGCTATAAATTTCATATATAATCCTTCACTTCATGCATACATACTGATACCATATGTATCATTTATACACAGTACCACCTGTACACATGTATCCAATACCAAATTCCCATAGCATCACCTGCATGACATAAACTTCATCCACATGTTTTCAATCATTTTAGTATAATGCCAAAAATTCCTATAATTTTTCATTCACACTACTTTTAGGTAAGTCAAATCAAACCATGTTTGGTTTGTTGATTGGAGAATAAGGAACTTATGGACCTGTTTGATTTCCACATAACTCAAATTTTTATATGTGAAAGTATTCAAGTGCTTTTATTTAGATAATATTTTTCATGCATCATGTGGTTGCAGGGAACTTTTAAGAAATGATAACATAGATGCATAATACAACTTTACAAAACCCATAACTTTAAGTTTTGGCATTGAATCTATCCCATTGACAAGGTTTTAATAACAGTGGAATATTTCCTCCTCTTAATTATTAAGCAACTATTGACTATGATAGTGTTGGGCATCGGGTCACCCACAATAGGTTTTGGAGCTCAAAACCCAAGTTTTGGTCAAAGATGTTGTAAAACCCTGTGAATTGTGGGCGCGAAGAGTGAAGTAGGGTTTATGTCATAGGGTTGTCCGCCCTAAAGTAATGTAATGAATGTAAACTCATGTCGGCCTACCCATCATCCGCAGACCATGGGATTGTATAAATAGAGCGAGGCTCTAAGTTGTAAAGAGAGTTGAGATGATAGAGAGTAGCGAAAGAATGGTTCGAGCTTAGAGTAGAATTCTAAGTGTCTTGGGTTGTAGTAGTAGGAAGAGGCTCTCCAGCTATGTGCACAGAGGCCTAGTAAATTCTGCAGCTAAGTGCGTGGACCCCTGCAATTGAGTGCGTAGCGTAGAGTCAAGTTTGTAATCAAGATAAAAAGATAATAAAGAGAAGCTATTCTGATTTTGTGTAATTGTTGTGCACTATCTTCTTTATGTTTATTTTGGTTTATGTATGGCATGCACTGATATGAATGTTGGATATGTTGTAATAACCATAAGCCTTGCACACACAAGTTAAGCAATTAAGTAATCAGTGAGGAACTTGGGTAATATATGGGTCACACCCTGAGTAGGGTTGTGCAAAAGCCACATCGTAACTCACGAAGGGATCGCAAGTGCGCACAGTGATAGGTCAGACCGTGGACCTCGAGAAGCCCATTAGACATCTCAAGGGTGCGAAAACTTGGTTCTAGCACCCTTCCATACTACTTCAGGTGAGACCTTAGTCCGCGCTCTGTGGACTATTGCCGAAAGGGCCAGTAGTACTGGGATTTGCTTGGCTAAATCACCTCTAAACCTAGGATAGGCCCCACTAATCCAACAAATGATTCCATTTTTGAGACCAAGATCTACATAAAGGATGTACCTTGTCATGCCACTAGCACCCTACAAGGAAAGAAATTGAAGAGTTGTTGGACAAGAAGATTCATGAGTCACGACATAGGAAATCAAAAATCCGTGAGTATCTAAGGAACAATGGTTGGATCGCTACTTTTACATTGAAATCCATGAAATTTTCTTTGCATCCTTTCCTTCTGAGTTGTATGAGTGGATCACGAAGTTAGCAGATAGCCAAGGAAGGTGTAGGCTCAACAAACCAATAGCGTGGACTCTGTAACTAGTGCGCAAACTAGAAGCCTCAGAAGATAAGATAGCATGAGCTGTGGACCACTGGCTCTACCAAATAATAGGAGGATTTATTACTGAGTTTGCGGTAGACATGACCATCAGCTACATCGAGGAAAAGTGACATTTTCTTAAGGGACGACAAGTTAAGTATATTAAATCTTTGAACACTTGGATTAAGATGCTCTTGTGTGAAAAGCGGGTTATACGAATAAATTAATTTTTGGGACTACATGGAGTGGAAGGATATATAGAAGCAGAAGTAGTGAAGAATTAGAAAATATTCCATTAATTTCACCCTCATGGGAGAGCGAGGACGAGCTCATGAAGGTTTCTCCAAGAAGCATAGTCAGTTTGATAAGGCAACGAATTCCATGTCTACCACCCCCACCCACACTACCACTCGCTTCACCCCCTTCACCTCCATCTCCACCCACTACACCTCTGCCACCTCCACAGTTTAGTATGGAAAGCATGATCAAACTACCAGTATTGAGAGGACTAGGGAATGAAGATCCGGATGAATTCTGGTTCGTGGTAAGAGTAGTATGGGAAGCACAGGGCGTCGTGGATGATAATATTCAAAAGGCTACACTAGTGAGCACGCTGTAGGATCCCACATTAATGTGGTATATCAAGCACTCTGATGACCACCCAAATGCAGGAATTGGAAATATCCAGACCATGTTGAACAAGGAATTTAGCAGGCCAAAATTAGAGACACAATCAATCATCAGGTTTAAGGAGATCGCAATGCTCCCGAGCAAGACCCCGTAGGATCTGGACCAAAGGCTGAAGAGTATGAGTTGTGAAAACAATATGACGTTAACAGATGCACAACATCGCGCATGGTGCATGCCCTCACTTACCTGACACTTAAGGACGGTGATGTCACAACAAAAAATTTCTACCCAGGCCAAAGCATTGGAAATGGCAATGAGACTGCATCAGACCCCTATACAAGACCCAAGGTTGGGAATCCAACAAATCCACGTGTAACTGCAGAATCTTTGTCTGGAGATGTAGAGTTTGAAACAGGATCGAGCACCTCAGCCAAAGGCGTGCGAGGAAGTATGGTGCATAAAATGCAAAGGCCAAGGCCACGACAAAGATCACTATCCAGTGTTCGTGAACTACTTAGCAGGAGGAGGGCCAATGCCATCAAGACTAGAGACACAGGTGGGGCTGAGCACGACATCTACATTATGGTGTGTGATCTGCTAGATAGGAGGAAAACATACCATGGATAACTGTCATCTGTTGCAGAAATATACGTAGATGTCCCAACAGTTGTTTTGTAATTTATGCATGTCAGTAGGCCATGACGAATGCACCTGCCAAAGCTATGAACCAATGATGGATCAAAATCTTTCCTACAAGGTGCAGGCTAAAACACAAGCCCTTGATCCAAATGTAGGGATGGTGCGTTCTTGGTTCCAGGGGCACGGTCAGGGTCGAGGTGGAATGATACCAGGAAGGGGTCGCAACCAGATAATTTGTTATGATTGCGGAGGGCCAACGCATTATGCCTTTGATTGTACGAACTCGACTAGGATATCATGTTGGTATTGTAACCAGTTTGATCATGAGGTAGAAGATTGCACTTTTTTCATAGCGGAGATGTGTGAGAAAGGGGTACTCCAGTCCCCTCCAACCCGAAAATTTACAAATGATGAGGTCTAAACCACGCAAAGAAGACCCAAATGTAAACATGATGCTCAAGAGCGGTAAGACAATGGGAGATGATAAAGGGAAGTAGCCAGAAGAAAGTGCATAGGTTTGCAAGGCTCCTACAAAGGAACCCTAGTTTGATTTAGAACACACGAAGGAGACATTCATGGAAGCTAAGAAGAGCTTCATGGAGGCCTCCACTTTAGGTAGTAAGGATCAACTAGAACCAGGGATGGATCCTTCCATGCTCACTACCTTTCTGGATACATGCATGAAACTACTGCGTGAGAAAAAGGTAGTCAAAGGGATATAAGAACTTATCACTAGGTGCGCGGGGTCAAGAGAACCATGGGTGGTCCAAAAACTGGGAAAGCATGCTTTGCACACAGGAAGGGAGATGAGGTTGACTACACAAATAGGAAAGTACAAAATGGATCAGGTAATCCTGGATCTGGACTCAGACGTGAATGTACTACCAAAGAAAATATGGGAATGCATGGGTAGGCTTGTGTTATAATGGTCTCCTATTCAATTACGAATGGTAAACCAACAAAATATTTTGCCCATGGGAAGATTGCATGGGGTGACAGTGGATATCGCAGGCACAAGCGCGCAGGTGGATTTTGAAGTAACAGAGATTGTTGATGACAACAATCCCTATCCTACACTACTAGGAATAGGCTGTGCTACTGATATGGATGGAGTCATAAATCTGAAGAAGTGCAAAATGACCTTTGAGAAAAAGTCACTACACGTAGTAGTACCACTGGACCCAGCCAAGGGAATGCATTACACTAAATCAGTGCATGACGACAATAGTGATGACGATCTCGACTGTATCTATAAGATAATTGCACAAGGAGAGGATTGGGTGAATTCAGCTGCAAATGGAAGGATTTTGTGGGAGCGTGAGAGCTCCTGCACTTCAGATTCACACAAAGAGATAGATCGATGGGGGAATCGGCTACATGAAGTAACAACTCTGAATTGCAACATGATGATTAGGTCATTGCATTACGTAAAAGCAGAGGCAAGGGAGTTGGTGAAATATGATGGATTGTGAGCCGTGTATGAGTTTCTAAGAAAATTCAAAAGTTCAGTACCAAAGCAGCAGCGGTTCAATGCGTTGAAGTGAGCATTGCGTACAACACCAACATGATGGTGTGATATGCATCAAGGAACTTTTGAAGACTAGCACAGATGTAGAAGGATGATGTGCCTACGTTTTGGAAAACTCCAACTTTGAATGAAAGCCAATCAACTAGGGCAGAACAACATGTGTGCCCACCTTTCCTGATGGGTACAGGCATATGCTATACAGCCCGAACAAGCGCAACACCTAGAGAATTAGAACAAAACATAGCAGCAGGAAGGGTGACATGCATTACCAATTATCCATGATGAGGCATTCGATAGGGTGTGTAGAGTACTGAATAAGGTTTACTAGATGAGACAAACTGATTGGGACCTGCGCGTGCTAGTAGTTCGATGGGCCTATAGGACCATGTACAAAAACCTCTGTGCAGAGATTATTCTAAAGGTGCGAAATAGAGTATAACCTGAGATTTATGAAGGAAATACTAAAATGAATCCACACGTAATAGCCCCCACAGTTATGACAGTGCGCGAGGACCAGGACTAAGGAATCGCAAAGCTACACGAGGCAAAGGAGGAAGCAACGAGGGTACAGATGGTCCTCAATCTTCAGATTGTCGAGCTGCAATTAAGGGAGTAGTCCTCTATGCCCATCAGACATCCCAAGGGTGCGGAAACCTAGTTCTAGCACCCTCCCATACTACTTCGAGTGAGACCTCAGTCCGCACCCTGTAGACTATTGCCAAAAGGGCCAGTAGTACCGAGATTTTCTTGGTTAAATCATCTCTAAACCTGGATCAGGCCTATGGAATCCAATGTTATATTTTAAGTTTAATAACCATCTTAACCTTGTCTTTAGCCTAGAATACAATTGTTTGGTACTCAAAAGTACTCCATATATAGCCTAGTTATGCCATCTACTTTCTTGGTTTCTCTTTTTTATCCAAAGCTAATCGAACAATTAGCATGTATGTACCCACATCTATGCACAAATCATAAGTGAAGGTTATAATTTTCTCCATTCCACACCATCCAAGTTTGTAGGCGTCATGTGTACCAAGGTGTGAACCTAGGTCATTTACATGTTTACACCTCACTTTAGGCATTAAATGACCCCTGTAAGACAAGAGAGTATAACCTCTTTATCCATTATCAAATTAGTTTATGGAATACTTGTTATGTTGTCTTTTTGAGAACTAGACAACACTATTAATGCAATCTGACAATTAAACTTCTCTTAATAGGAAATACGCATCTCAATTTCTACAATTGTCAATTGATTTGAATAGGTTGCTACATATAATATTATCAAACCAATTATCTTTGTACACCACATTCTTGTTTAAAAGTACCACTTAGCCATTGAATATTAACAACGAGTTATTGCATGGTTTATTACTCAACTCATAAGTCAAGCGAAGAGGTGGCATTTCGAAACAAAAGGGAAATAGTTGTTGATACTATGGATTTGAAAAAAGAAACAATAGTCCAGTGATTTTCTCCATTAATTCCTTCTAGTGCAGTGATGCTTTAAATCTACTAGTAATAGAAACTGCTTCTTAAAGCTACCATACTTGATCGAGCTTTTAAGAGTGCATGAGTTTTTTTGTTTGTAAAATTGTGAGTTGAATAACAAGAAAGAAAGAAAAAAAAAACTTTAATTTCTTAGTTCGAAGACAAGCCTTGATACCCACTGGCGCATGAAGTATAATGGTTGCTCGATTCTTAGATCTGATGTTGGCCAACGCCAAGTGAAATTGATAGCATATCAATGCCTGAGAGTCAAAACTTGTAGTAAAAAACACCCAAAGGTGGATTGTAATGTCTCAATTGAAACCAAAATGCTATATTTTTTTAACTATATGGGTAGTCAACTAGTTAGTAACTGGTTACGATCTTCTAGATACAATGATTTCATAGGCCGGCACCTTATTGACACTGCCCAAGGTTTCACCATGGATTCTCATATGATCTAGTGGCATGCCTACACTCCTTTCTATGATGCATATCTATGTATACATATAGGTAGTCATGTTGGCTACAAAAGTTTGCTAACTCAACACCAACATAAATGGAAACTTTATCATAAATATACTATAGCTAGCATTGCCTATAACATGATCATGGTCCTACTAACATATATCTTATGTAATATGCACAATTAGTTAAAAGAGCCTTATAGGATGCAATTTCCCTCACCCATGATGCATAATGCATAGCATAGATAACCTGAACACTAGGCTATACACTTTCAAGCCTTAACGATAGTTACCCAATTTACCTAGTTGTCTCAAGCATAATTATTCACTATCTTAAATAAAATACGGGATAGCACCATTAATCCATAATATCCACACATTATGTTCCTTTAGTAATATGAACTTGGATTGAATTTATATGCAATGGTTGTCACATGCACACATATATAATAATGTCATACCCAAAGTTAACACAAACAAATCTACTTATCCATAGTAGTCATGTGCACATTATTCAATCAATTCATATGTAAGAACAACCTAAGCCATTTCTTTTAGATGCTTACAGAATTGAGAACATAGAGAGTAAGGATTAAACATACAAAATATCTCATGCAAACGAGATTGTCTAAAAGGATGTCAATTGGAAAGCTGAGCACCTCCACCCAACCTAGAATTGTCTTTCACCAGTTCAACCGTGAGCTAAGAGTTCTTGCCATGGATCAACTGTATCCTATTGATCTCTTCAATGGGTATTTAATACCCTCTTTCATGATATGGTTTCCATTAGTAGCATCCCAATTTTATGGATAATTTTTATCCATTTTCCCAAGCTTTTTCCAGAAAATCTCACCTTTATCTCCTACAAGGCTTTTCCTCATTAAAGCTTGCCTTTATCTCCCACACTGCTTTTATGTTTTTTCTTAACTTAATGTCTTTCTCCAGCTAAGAAGATTAATGGATATTTATCTCCAAATCCATTAAGATTATCTAGATTTGGATATAGAAGTCTTATCATGAAAGAATTATCCATTCCCATTCACTGATGGGATTTGGCAAGAACCTCATCTCTTGGTGGCTATCTCTTCCAAGTGATTAAATTATTTTATAAAGTGTTTACTTTCATTGTTACATATCAGACCTAGCTTTTCTTAGCTTAGGTCAATAGAGTGTTACATACAATGGAGGAGTGTTACATTGCTGAGGGATGAGATTTATAGCATGAAGGGTGATTCACATAAACAAAGAGATGAAGTTTGAGTGACATAGATAAATATTTAAGGGTTGAAGTTTTGCAATTAGAGGGCCAATTCACGTAGTGAGAGAGCTGCAAGCTAAGCTTCGTAAGTATAGGGGATTCATGATGTAAACAGAAATACAAAGACTGAGCTCCATAGCCATAGGGTTTAGTCATGTAAACAGAAATTCAAAGCCTGGTCTTCATAGTCAAAGGGTTGAGTCACATAGACATAGTGAGAAGGGATAATCTCTATAGCTAGAAGGCCAAGTCACATAGCTAGAAATGTGAGGCTTGATATTCGTAGCTAGAGGATTAATTGACGTAGCTAAAGTTTCAAGCATTGAGATTTTTAGTTATTAAATAAGGGTGATTAGTGTAATCTTTCACTTCACTAAAGATATAACTTTTTTTGTGGGTTTGTTCCACAATTGGTGCATATTACACAAACTATGTGGTTGACTATATATGAAGTCAACATCACACATAGATGATGAGAGAAATAAGTCAAAATGTGAATGTTTGATCACTATGAAGATTTTTAATTCTCTCATGAGGACCAATGACATGGTCAAGCCCCCTGCCCCCAATTTCATTAAAGGTATGATCATGCATTATAAATTCAATTTATGAGAATACTATGACAAATTGCATTGCATAGCCTAACTGGTAGAATATGTGGATGGTATAGACAAGGTTGTCAGTTAAAAACTTGTTCTACACATCAATGATGTTTTTATGTTTGACACAAATCTACATTTCATTGAATACGTAAGTTACTAGAAATGGGCATTTCTTAGAGTTGTTACTCGAAATATGTCATTTTTTAGAATGCACTATAAAGGGCTTTTTGTAGAATGATTAATTTGGTTATTGATTTTATATGGTTTTTGAGGCTTTGTGGACTCATTCTTGAGTTAAATTAAATTTCAAAGAAGCATGACAGTCAAATTTTGGAGGTGAAATGTCATAAAGTCATGAGAATCCTTGTTGATGTATATTTTGATGACTAGATTCTCTATTGTATAGCTTAGAAGCTTATGCGAAGGTTGTAGTGATGTTATTGAAGCACATTTTGAGATGAGTTGTATGTGAACATATTGATGAACAAGTTGTAATAGAGATTTGATAGGGCATAATAAAGTTGGAATGAAGTTTGTATAGGACATTGTGTTAACAATAATATGAATTGAACAGTTGGAAGATCATTATTAGATGAAAAGTTGGTGGATATGATTTGAAATACTTTGAAAATAGGTCTACAAGAAGTTTAATAAGTTGGTGGGTCCCCCCACTAAGGTTGGATCATCAATTAGTTCAAATCCTAAAGAAAATTGAAGCTCACTCATTATCGAGGTTGGTGCCTCAATCAAGTTGCCGGATACAATGAGCAACTGCTTGCATATTTTTGAGGTTGGTTCATTAGTAAAGTTGTAGCCCACTCCAAGTAATTTCTTGCATATCTTGGGGGATAAGGGAATTTAACATATTGGTACTTACAAATATATGTAATAAATAGGAGAAAGAAGAAGAAGAATATGTGATTATCTCATGTATGGGTTTCCACAAAAAAAGTTTATGTCCTCTGGTGTTGATGTGATGGCCTCTTTATATATTGTTGATATGTTTCATTTTTTTGTTTATTGATATTCTGCAAAGGGTTATGGTTGATTTCTTCTTCCATTAGTTGAAAAAAAATGTGAATTTCTGAAATAGTTGACACTTATCATGATAGGTACGTGTGGCTCCCTGATATTCATAATATGGTTGTTGGCAAAGGAGGAGACTAAGCTTAGCTTACCATATGTTAGACTTAATCTTAATATTTTAGACCATACTTGGTTTCAAAAGAAATATTTATGTATTATTTCAATTGGTATATCTTTTATAATTGCTTAAAAGGAAAAGGATTTCGCTCATACTCATTAACTTTAACCCTACTCTTTGTAATATATTGCATGATGTGTTGTAATTTTAATTTTAATTTTGTTTGAACTTCTATATTTTTTTAGAACATTGAACTCTTACCAAATTATTTTAGGTTGACTTCATAATAGGCATATAATACCAAATCAATTCCTTCCTAATGTAAATTTTGTGCACGCAAGTCCCAACTTTGAGATCGGTCCCAATTTTTAAATCAACCTCCTACTACCTATCAAATATTGAAAATATTTTTTCTAAACTATATAATGTTAAAATTTCTTTCTAATATATCTCTTTACTTGTAAGGTGAAATTTGTATTGCGTGTAAAATATTGTGATTGAAAAAAGAGAAGCATTTTCCTCACCAATCTCTCACTCGGGAGACTGAAACATAAAACACATATTTCATTAAATATGGAAGTATTCAGTGGATGTAGAATTTAGAACTTTAACTAGATTAAGTTTTTTCAAAATGAGGAATTAGAAAATCACTTAATTCACTAATTTTAATGTAGATATTCACCATTTTTGTGTAAAAATTAGCATGATAAACTTTATAAAACAAATTTATATAAAATTGCTAAAAAAAATCTTTCACATTTTAATCTTGGATTCCTTACATTATCTATTTTAATATTTTTTTTATGGTTTATAGTAAAAAATAAGTTTGTTAAGGTTATTTTATGAAAATGCATATGTTACTATTATTAATCCATTTAATTATAATCTGATATAGTAAATATCATGTATGTGTTAAGTCATGATTATTACTAAGGCAGTGTTGGCACAATTTAAAAGTCTATCACCTTTGCAACACTAATTATATTATGGTTGAAGATTAAAAAACCCTCAAGGATCATCGAGTTTATACTCGTATTAGAATTAAATTTCAAAATATTTGTGACACTACCAACCTTTTTGATTGTTTAACTAAACAAAATTATGATGATATTGAAACACTTATTTTAATGCTTTTTCAGCATAACAATAAAATTCGAAATAACTTTTAATAATATGTTTCTATATCCTTATTTACCATAGTTGGTCTTAGTGGATGATAATCATCATTATCACCATCATAATTACATACTATTGTAGAAAGTTTGCACCATTTTAGAGTTGAGGAGAAAAATAAATTTAGGATCAAATTAAATGTTGAATGTGAGTAGTAGCATAATTTATTTTTATTTATTAGTTCTACACTTATGTTAGTAAAGAAGTTGATTGAGGCTCGCTTTATGAATAATAGATTAATATGCAAGATATATATTAAGTATAAAGTTATTTAATGACAAATGAAATTTTTGGTAATGTGTCCAATATATACCATTATTTAGAACTTTAACTAGATTAAATTTTTTGGAAATGAGGAATTAGAAAGTCACTTAGTTCACTAATTTTTATATATATATTCACCATTTTTTTGTGTAAAAATTATCAACAACTTTATAAAACAAATTTATAAACTTGAAAAAGAAAATATTCACATATTAATCTTGGATTCCTTACATTATCTATTTTAATATTTTTATGGTTTATATTAAAAGGATAAGTTTGCTAATGTTATTTTATGAAAATAATGATGTGTGTGTAACTATTGTTAACCCATAATCCGATATAGTAAATATCATGTATATGTTAAGTTAATATTATTACTAAAACAATGTTGGCACATTTTAAAATTCAAAGTAACTTTTAGTAATATCTTTTTACCTTCTTATATACTATATTTGGTCTTAGTGGATGATAATCATTATTATCACCATCACCATTACATACTATTGTAGGAAGTTTGCACCATTTTAGAGTTAAGGAGAAAATATTTTTTTAGGATCAAATTAAATGTTGAATATAATTTATTTTATTTATTATTGTACTTTTATGTAATAAACGAAGTTGGTTGAGGCTTACTTAATGAATAATATATTAATATGCAAGCTATATATTAAATATAAAGTTATTCAATGACAAATGATCATAGTAATGTGTCCAATATATACCATCATAGATTCATTTTAAGTGCAGATGTAGGGATCAAATTTCTTCAAGTGCAAACACTTTTAGAGTGAAATATACAATGTGTTATTTCTATTTGTTGAAACTATATTTTTGAATGCTAAATAGAGTATATATACGAACAAATAATAATTTTAACCATAAGAAACTTTTCTTTTTATATATATAGATATATATGAAGTTGATATTGACATAAATTAGTTAACATAAATCTTCAAATAGTT